>JAPKLX010000001.1:5520580-5552204 GCA_026898415.1 Leonotis leonurus
ATAAGATATTTGTTTCACGTATTAACCATAGATATGCAATCACATATGTCATATAAGTATGAAAATGCATGGACCTCTGGTAAAAGTACCATGGACCGCCCACGTGTATAGCCGAGCGGTCCATGGTACTTTTACTAGAGGTCTATGCATTTTCATACTTATATGACATATGTGATTGCATATCTATGGTTAATACGTGAAAAAAAATATCTTATGTAGTAATTATAGCTTATTGCCGAATGGATTTATGCATAAGCTATAATTACAACATAAGATATTTTTTTCACGTATTAACCACGCACACGTGGGCGGTCCATGCATTTTCATGCTTTTAATAATATGTAGAATGCAAATACATGATTTATATCTTCAATTTGAACCTTTTGAAGTCAGATACGATGTAATTGTGTGGAATAGAAGTGTGTAGTCAATTATTATTTTTAAATAAAGTGTGTAAGAGATTGCTAACTTCCATGTACTTTTATATATTTAAAAAATGAAATGGATATTTTTGACATGTACATTGAGATTTTGGGTATATTTCACATGTATTTTTTCAAAATGGTATTTTAATTTTTCACCCATATATAAGCTCTCGGTTTCTTGCCGTGCAAGAATGGCCTACTATTACCATATGTGCTACTAATTTTATCATTCTTATTCCTGCTATTGTTGCTCAAACTTGGACCATGGCCCACAAACCAGTCAGATACTGCGTGGTAACTATCAATCTCACTCTCAATCTATAAACAGCCTAAGAAATTGAATTTAATCGATGCGTCAAAACAGGTTGATGCATTTACTGATTCCGCATTCAAGGGTAATCCGGCGGCAGTGTGCCTGCTAGAGGAGGAGAGAGATAAAGAGTGGCTGCAAGGTGTGGCGCGTGAGTTCAACATATCGGAGACCTGCTACTTGACTCGCCTCTCCTACTCTGCTGAGTCGCCAACTGGTGCATCCATCACTTTCGGGCTTCGCTGGTTCACCCCTGCTGCTGAGGTGAATACTTCCGCTCATGGCTTACTATTTTTGTTGCATTTTTTCAAAAAAGAAAAAGCATTGTAGTCCTTCAGTTTTTTAATATATATTGCCACATTGATTTATCTTGCGTGTTAATCTTGTAATTTTGAATGTTGGTGTGTTGATTAATCTTAAGAATTGGTTGTGTGGATAAGATCAGTAACCTTCGCTGCATATATGATTGCTGCATAACTTGGTAATGAGATGATGTTGAAAATTGTGCCGATTAGGTAGGTTATTCATATACTCCATGTATATCACTCTCGTAGTATTCGAATGAGTTCTTGGTTTGGTTCTGAAGAACTTTAATATGGTTCTAAGATGACTTCATCTCTCCTATTTTGAGTGTTTAACATTGTACTGCTGTTGTAAGTTTAAGCTCATAAGCACCAAATAGTTTCATTTTTGTTTTGGCTAATAATACATTTGCTGTAGAAGAAGTCAATTCTAGTAGCCAGGGATTTGGAGCACGGGAAATGATTTTAGTTCTGTTATCAACACGTTTTTTTGGCTGAAATGTCAATGGTGCTTCGAGTTTTTTTATGAATGGAGCAGCAAGAATGGAACTGTTACATAACCTTTTCTCTTGCAGGTTACACTTTGTGGACATGCAACTCTGGCTGCAGCTCACTTTCTCTTTTCTTATGATTTGGTGAACTCTGATACTATCGAGTTCTCAACCTTGTCTGGGATCCTGAAAGCAAAAAGAGTATCCGACACCAAAGTATCAAATTCATCCATATCTGGGAATGGTAATATGCCTAACAGCTTCCTCATTGAACTGGACTTTCCAGTTGTCCCCATAGACGAATATGTTGCTGCCACTGCTGCTGAGATCTCAACCATTTGTAAAAGCATCAATGTTGCTTCCGTGAATGAGATACACAGAACAACTACATCTGATGATCTTGTTGTACGTATTCCAGTTCATTGTTTTATTGATATCTATTCTGTTTGTTGCACAGAGCAGCCATTGCTTAGATTCTGAATACTTGAAGATGTTGGAATGCACAATGAAAGATTGATCGTAATCTCATGTTTGGTTTTGGCAGGTTGTGCTACCATCTGGTGAGGCAGTAGTAGAAGTTGAACCCAATTTCGATGAGATACTAAAGTGTCCTGGTAGAGGAATAATTGTTACTGGGCTTGCTCCCACTGGCTCAGGATTTGATTTCTTCAGTCGTTTTTTCTGCCCTAAACTTGGGGTGAATGAGGTAATATGCTTAATCATTGAAAACATCTTGGAGTACAGCATTCTAAGTCAACTTTCTGATGTTTGAGGACGTACAGTTATGATCACCCAAGAAGTTCCTAGTCTAAGTGAATTACATGGAATTAAATCAAGCTGGTCACATGGGATTGCAGCAGCATGTTTTGAATGATATAGACTGTGAACTACCTTCTTGCTGCACCTTTCCAGTTTTTTTCTCCATGTTGCTACTAATGAAATGCCATTGCATATGGAATTTAGACAGGATCATGATGCTTATGACAACATTTAATAGCACTCTCTGGTCTCTTTACCTCACTTTGGTAAATATTCTCCATATTTTATAGGATCCTGTATGTGGAAGCGCACATTGTGCCTTGGTGCCCTACTGGAGCAAGAAGCTGGGGAAACTTGATTTCATCGCTTATCAAGTAAACATAAGTTCTTTGTTGCTAAAATACACACTCGGTTAACAAACTCTTTTATGCTAGTTACAATGTTCACAATACTAATCCTATGCTCTTGACGATTAGGCATCAGCAAGAAGTGGCACTCTAAATCTGCATCTTGATGAGAAGAGTCAGAGGGTGTTGCTTCGAGGCAAAGCCATCACGGTGATGGAAGGCTCTCTTTTGGTCTAAATCAAAGTGTCACCCAATAAGCTTCTTCATGTGTACTATATGCTATTTACTGTGAGAAATAGCAGATGATTATTTTTCCCATTCCGCATAATTGTGTGTTTGTTGTATTTTGATTGCAAGTACTATATTTGAGTATAATTTACGACATTTCTTTACCTATCTACTGTTTAAGTCAAGTTTGTGGGAGCGTGGAGAGTTGTAATTACAAAACAACCAAAACTTCTTAATTTTAGCTTTTTGCATCAAGCACAACATAATCTTTCCTTTCTTTTCAGCTCTTTGTCGAAAGTAGATATGTGTTTAATTGATTCGCATATATGTGTTTAATATTTAAATAATCGATGGGTCTATGACTATGATATGACGAAATTTAAGTTTAGAAAAAGAGTACTAAGAATAGTAAGAATAATAAATGATGACATGATCAGATAAATATACATAATTCCATTATTCGTGCATCTGTGATTACTCAAATACTTTGGTGAAATACAGTTGACCAAAACATGTACTCCCTCTCTCCCAATAATCATGATACAAAACGTGGTAAGGTCCACAACCACAACTTTTTAAAATGATAATTTTTAATATTTTAGAAATGTGTCAAACAATATACAACCCAATCCAGCCGAACAATATATTTTGTGCAAATTCGGGGTAATTGTTTTATTCTTTCCTTGTAGTTGCAATAAAATAAACGTATTCTCATTTTATTGGGCCGTGCTAAACAATATACAACCCAGTCCAGTCCAGCCCAGCAAAGATAAAGTTCATTTTATTGGGCCGAAACGAGCCTTTGCCGAAGCAGAAAAGAGGTATAAATGAAATGGATGTGTATATATGTAGACTGTAGTTGGAGGCAAATTAATCCCGCCATTATTTTCGACCGCTCTCAAAGTCTCGTTGCAAGGTGGAAGGAACTTTGAAGAAAAACCCTACTGCTACTAGTTCATATCCGCACGAAAATGGAAGGGGAAATTAAAGCAGAATTCAACAAGTGCGGCTTTACCCTTGACGACGAGGAAGACGTTCTCCAGAAATGTAAGATTTTCTGTTTGGATTTCGTCACTTGAAGAATTCAGCTCCAAATTTGTAAAATTGGTTTGATTTTAATTTCCAGTTCTCTAAATTGTTCAGGTCTTACATTTTGTATACAATACAAGCTCAGCGCGTCGGACATTGTCGCCAAATGGGATTTGTTCTCAATCAACAGGTCAGGACCTCTTATTGGGAGTGCATTTGCTTCATTTTATGTTCAGTGGTTTTCAACGTCACGAAATTGGCGGAGGAATGAAGAATCATCATATTTTCGGACTTGCCTATTTTGTATATGGCACAACCACAGCTTTTTTAGTGAGCTTACGCTTTTGGTTTAAAAAAATGAAATGAAGTTTCGGATCTTAATAAGCTATGGAGAGTTTCTGGCTCGTCTTTATATTTATAGAAGTGTTTCTGACTCGTCCTTATATTTATAGAAGATTCGTCATCTGCATAATTATTACTGTTTGTGTAAAATTATGATTCATAAATGTTTCGAATCCCTGAACACCCGTGTTCGGATATTGCAAAATTGAAGAACTTATTTTTACAAATAAATTATTATTGCTCTGAAGCTGCTAAGAGCATCCAAGTAGTTTAGGGCCTTATAAGATCTCCATCTACCTGTCTTTAAATGGTTGTAGAAAATACTGATACAACTTAAATGATAGCTGAGCTAGGTCTTGAACGGTTGAAACATTTTTGCTATATTTCTATCTTAGCTATGCAGGATTGTGGGTTTTCCATGCGGAACTTGTATTATCTTCTTCCTTTTTTTGGTCAGTATGTGTTTGATTTTGTTATTGTAATAGGGGCCTGGACTCCACTGTACGGAGCTCACATATGGGCGGATTTTTAGAGCAGTTACTGAATGATCAGATGGATAAAGTCAGGGAGAAAGCATCCGGGTTGCATCTGTACTCTAATGACATAGAAATGTGAGCCTGTTTCAGCAATTTCAAGGGTGTATCTTGTTATTAATTTCGATACACTTGGTTTGTCATTTTTGATTGCTTTGAGCATCTGGAATGGGTTGGCCTACTATTAACTTGCTATCCGCTACCAGTCCTTTTTATTTCTTATATTTTATCTCCAATTTCCTTCTTCACAAAAACACCCCATCCAATTTCCAATGCTGTTGTGGGCCTTTACGGACTTCTCCGAATGATGACTATAATAAACTGTAACACTCCTTCCATGAAAACAAACTTCAAGCTAATTGCAGTTTTCCTGAGAATCATACTTGTTTTACTCTTTAGTATACTGTTCACTTACGTGATTTTGATTTCAATTGCACGACAAACTTATTCTTTAATATATATGCAATTTTAAAACAGGCTATTGCATGGTGATTATGGAGAAACAGAAGCCACACTCGATACTCCACCTGATAAGAAGACATTAGCACATGATAAATCATCTGATTCGGCACAAAGGACAAATAGCATCAAGCTTACCTCTGAAAAAACTCTAGAATCAGTAACACCTTTCGGAACACGAAAGAATAAGTTTGTCGTGCAATTGACGCTTAATGAGCATCCAAACATGCAAACGATTAAAGCTGAGGATGATGATGCAAATTCTGAAGATCAGATAATCAAGAGAATTCAACCTAGTAAAGAGTGCTCCCTGGTAATTGACAGATCTCAACCGGAGCCTGGTTGCAGGTTCATGTATGATCGAACTGAAGACAAGGTATTGGTGCATTTTGTTAGTAGTTTTTTAATTGTAGTTTTCTTTATTTTGTAAAATCTAATTTATTTTTGTGGATTCAGTTTAATTTCCTGGAAAATTGCATCAAAAGACGAACTACTACTTATGTGTCCTCTGGGCATTACGATGAACCAGTTGATCCTTCTGTTGCTTCTCAGGTGATTTAACTTGGCTACTTCTTGAGCAGAGGTGATATAGAAATTCACTATGTTAGAACTTTAATTTGAGGGGAGTTCCTATCAAATATTGTTCACCCGTTCCACCAGCTTTGGCTTCACATTAATTTAGTTTATTTCTATTTCGTATTTTACTGTATCAGAATAGCATTTTTGCTGTTGGCATGATCTGTTGTGAAGAGGAAGGCCGCCTGAAGGAAAAACCCATTTTGTTGCAAAGCAGGTCAAAATCTATTCACTTTCACTATCCAGAAGACTAGTGTGTGATTGTTTTATTAAAACATTGTTGTACAGACTATTAATGTGCTACATGCTGTTTGGTGTTTTTGCCAGTGTCGAGCATTCTGGTGGGCAGCGCGTTCGTCTCGACTTGCAAAAGTTAAATCAATTTTCTGTTTTTCCAGGCCAGGTTGAATGAGTTTTAGTTTGGGAGAAAGTGTAATCTCCTGCCAAATGTTTTTGTTCTGTATGATACTAATTACTTTTGTCTTGGGCTGTATTATACAGGTAGTGGGTATTCAAGGGAATAATCCTAGCGGACATTGTCTTATTGCATCAAATATTATTGATTATGTTCCCTTGTCTGTTACTACTGACGATGAACATCCTTCAAAGAGACAAGCTTTGGATCACAACCTTCAGCTAAGGAAAGCCTTGCCAGATACACCAGAGGTGTCATTGGTATGTCCATTTGCATGCTCCATTACCTTACATTCTTCCGTTTTACTTGTTCTTGTTATTTCTTTTCTTATTTATTTGTAACATGTTTGCCTTATCATTGGGCTACTTATCTAAGATGTAGGATTAGCATAATGGACAGATAATGTAATGGTGTGTCATTGAGAATCCGTACATCCAGCAGTTTCACAAAAAGTGTACCAAACTCCGACAATAATATGCATTTATCATAATCAGTTGGTTCCAATGGAATTACCTACATAAACTAATATTGCTTCCTAAGGTGGTAAATCAAGATTTTCTGGATCATCTTTCTGTGAAATTTGAATGGTTCAGTTGTAATAGTTAGACTGTAGATCGGATTAATCTTATCAAACTGTTGTTTTGTAGCATTTTAAGCAAAAGGTCTTGACTCTTGAGTGCTTTCTTTTGGCTGCTTCATTTTCAACAGATTGTTGCAGCCGGTCCTTTTACTACAAGTGATAATTTATTATTTGAGCCACTAAATGATCTTCTGGCCTATGCACGGCGAAAGCAACCTCAGTTGCTTGTGCTGGTGAGAATTCCAAGCACTTGTTTAATTTTTTATCTAGAAATAATGAGGATGAAATGAAACTGTCTCTTACTTCACTTGATTCTCTGACAGCTAGGGCCATTTATTGATTCTGATCATCCAGAGCTCAGGAAAGGAACCATCAATCAGACCTTCGATGAAATGTTTCGCCTTGAGATTCTTGGAAAGGTTTTACAAGTCAAAATAGCCGTGACATTGCATTTTCTACTTATTCCTTTGTTGATACCATTGATTGTCCATATAGCTTAAAGATTATGTGGAGTATATGGGCTCTACAGTGCACGTGATTCTTATGCCATCTATCAGAGATGCAAATCATGACTTTGTTTTTCCTCAGGTGAGCTAGTTTTATTGCCTTCTCCTTTATTAACTTGTTGCTGAATTTTCTCACTAAGATAGTAAACTAATTGTTTTTGTGGTTTCAACAGCCTGCTTTTGAAATTCATCCTGCAGATTTTAGTTACCAGGTACATAAAATGTTTTATATTCTTGAAATTGTTTAATAAAAAAGGTTATGGTCACAACTGACAAATGATATGATTTCCGACAGATAAAGAGTGTCTCCAATCCAGGGATGTTTTCTGCTAATCAGGTAGATATTTCAGTGGCATATACTATTAATTAGAGATTTGAAATTTCTTTTGCTCCATACATTTCTTTCAAAAGCAGTGTGTTCTGGGAATTGGGGCAGGGGAGCAGCCATATTCTCATTTTCACAAAATTGTCATTCTTCCTGTTAAAGTAAAGGATTTCCATGGCTAGTGTCGGTTACTATTTGTTACTGTTAAAATAGTGTGCAAAATCTCACCTTTTGAGGAAATCTGTAAAATATTGTTCCATGGCCATGGGATGCAACTCTTAGTGCTACAATGGTAAATAACAAAACTGATGTGGATGATTTTTTTGATCAATCTTCTTTGCTTACAGGTGAAAGTGGCTTGCTGCACAGTTGATATACTTAAACATCTCAGTGCGGAGGAAATCTCTAGAAATCCTCAAGGAGGTTCCAAGCAGCGGTTAACAAACTTAGCTAAACATGTGTTGAACCAGCAAAGGTAAGTTATAAATCCCTACAGATTCTATTTGATCTCTTCTTTCCTTCCTTCTATGTTGTGTAAATATTGATAGATTTCTTCTGTGGAGCCAGCTTCTATCCACTGTATCCTCCTTCAGAAGATGTTCCTTTGGATTTCTCTCTAGCAAGCAAAGCTCTGCACTTCTCATCGACTCCGGATATACTTATATTACCTTCAGACTTGGCTCACTTTGTGAAGGTCAGAAAACTACTTTCACAAACCAAGTTCAAAGTTCAGCTCCTCCAGAGAGATCATTAGAAACAAGAGAAATTGCAGAATTGTACGAACTGAAACTCGGAAGTGTTTTTCTTGAACAGGTGGTCGCTGTTGAAGATGCAAAAGATGGAGAAGAACAAGTCAAGTGTATCTGTATAAATCCTGGAAGACTTGCGAGAGGTGAGGGAGGCGGTTTTTTCGTGGAAATCAACTACAAAGATAATCCAGATTCATCAAATGCTTCAATCATCCGCATTTAGGACTACCATAATTCAGAATCAAGTCATTTTAAGAGCCTTTCAGCACCGATCTTTCTTCAGCTGTATTGGATCTTCTTGTAATGTGTATAGTTCAAAAATGTACTATGTATTAATAGAGTATATGATTTGGAACATGCATCCATTGCAGCCTAGAGTAATATATTGAACTCATTCATAGCCACTACCAAATTTGTCGCTCTACCAATTCAAGTTTTGCAGGTTTGATTCATTCAGCAACTCTATTTCTAAATTATCAAATTTGAAATTTAAGTTTGTATTTACTTCGCGTTTCATTTTATTGCATTATTAAGTGCCTTTGAAGACTCGAATTCAAATAAAATAGAATATTGTTACCATTATTATATCATTGGTCATGGATATTGATTGTCTCATGGTCTCCTTATATAAGAGATTGTGTTCAATTTACACTTTATAATATTAAATTGCTAATCGAATTAAATATGAAAAATTAAATACTACTACTAGTATAGTAATAGAACAAAAGAAAAGGGATAAAACCGAATTGTTGAAATATCTATTAAAGTCCCAACCTCGAGCCTTTTGAGTATACTGAGCCCAATAAGTAGCTGAGAAACCCAAATCGCCCATAGAAGGCCAGGCCCAGACACTCTTCACAATCACAGCAGATCTTCAAGATTTTAGTATAGGCGGGCGTAACTCCGAAATTGAAAACCCTGCCCCCTTCTGTCGAAGGCGCTCATTTTTCTTTTTTAAACAAAACCCTACTTCTCCGACAACATTCACTCGCCAGGATGAAGCTCGTTAGGTGAGTTTCTTCCTTGTATTCTCCTAATACACTTTAATTTGTTTTTTGTATGCTCGATGTACGGTTAATGTATGAATTATTGTTGTGATTCGAGCAGGTTTTTAATGAAATTGAACAACGAGACTGTGTCGATTGAGCTAAAAAATGGCACTGTCGTGCACGGCACCATAATCGGTAGGTCATTTTTTCTGTTCCTCTATTTTTTCTCCTTGTTAATTGAAATTTTCCGCCGTCGACCAGATACTTTTTACGAACTTTATTTTCGCACCTAAACTTAGTGATTTTTCTGGACTGGTGTTTCTGTCGCTATAAATAATTGAAGCCGTTAACTTTTTGGTTGGGAATTGTTGTGTGAAGATAGGATATGTTAAAATTGGGGTGTATACTATTATTTGGGAATTCAAATTTGAATAGTTGAAGTAAACCTGCTATGTTATCAGTCAGCATGTAAGTAACTATGGTTTCCGACTTGTGGAAGACAAGGTTTGCTAGAATGAGGTGATAGCTGTTTGGGGGTGTTGAAATAAGTAGTTGGTGTAGGATCAAGGTATGATTTGTCTAATTTAATTGTGTGCGGTACTGTAGTATGATGTCTTAAACCAGATTGAATATTGAGAATTTGGCCTTGTAAGAAGGAAGAAAGAGAAATGACTTCATTTATCGCAATATTGTAGCATTTCAAGTAGGCTCTGCTTTCGTACTTGCATTCCAGTTGTTGAATGCATGTAAACTATATCTGTAGTTTATAATATGTGAAATGACTCGCGTTTTATGTGGAAATTATCTTGAGTTACCATTATGAAATGGATTTGTAGTCGTTGCATTGTATGCTTCTAGAAATCAGAATTTTAACTCTGCTGTTCCAGCTACAAATTTTATGCTCACCTGGAAAGCTGCTCATCCTTTTAATGCATTACTGGACTATTTTCTGTTCCTAAATTGACATGTATTTCTCATTTGGTGAAATGTTTTGTTGTGTGAAGTGTGGGTACGGGTCATTCATTGGGTCATTTAAATGCTGACATAAGAGTATTTAAATAAAAATGGTCTTTCAGCTGAGCACAATGTTACAAAAAATTACGCATTTACCTTTTGTTTCCGACTCTGATTGTTCATTTTTATAGGTGTTGATATCAGTATGAATACTCACTTAAAGACAGTCAAGCTAACGTTGAAGGGAAAGAACCCTGTGACAATGGATCACCTGAGTGTGAGGGGTAATAATATTCGTTACTACATTCTTCCTGATAGCTTGAACCTCGAGACATTGCTAGTGGAAGAGACTCCTAGAGTCAAGCCCAAGAAGCCAACTGCAGGTATAATGATTGATGTAGTCGTTGTAGCTCTCTTTGCAATTGTATTTTTATCTTTCTTCTTCATCTGTCTAACTTTGATCCCCTATACTCTGTGATTTCAGGAAGAGCTGTGGGCCGTGGTAGGGGCCGTGGGCGTGGGCGTGGACGTGGTAGAGGCCGCTAAGTGTTGCTCCCATCATCCAACATATATTTTTTTCTTGCCTTCTGTTATGTAAACATCTGTATGAAGAAACGGATAGCTAGTGTATTTGAATATGATCGGTGCATTGTTTACAAGCAAAGATCATTTCAGTCTTAATGACAACCTGATCATGTAATCCATTTCTTTTTGATGACTTATGTTCTTAGATGTCTATCACCACACTTTCTGGTCCCACTTTTCCTCTTTGCAACTTAAATTCCCTGCTTCTATGTCTTCCTTAGTGCTCTAAACTGCAATTGATTCTTCTAATCGGAAGAACATATGCTATAACTATTATGCAGTGCATTTTTTTATAACTATATATTTTCAGATTATTTTATCTCTGAAATTGTATATTTTGTGTGGCATGTATGTGATAGAATTTGGATGAACCTCGAACATTAATGATGCTCTTTACTTATGCTACTTGTCTTTGAATTTAAGTTGTCATTAATGATGTTCGGTGCTTCGGATAAGGCCTACTGTTGCCATTTGCCAATTTTAGTTTTTTTCCTTGCCATTTCGCATTTGGATATTTCTCCTACCGACCTTGTTCTAGTTCTTATTTATTATTAATATGTTGAATTTTCTACTTAGTTCTAAGGCTACCATAATTAAGATAAAACTGCATGACATAACCAAAGCATCCATCTTTAAGGTAGATTTGAGCACAATACTCTCTCCAAGACAGTCAAAATTTTCCTTTCAAATCCATACAAACAAATTGTATTATTACTGGCTGTTATTATTTTGTCCAAGATAGTAAAAATTGCAGATCTTTGTTTATGGTTATAATAAATAATGGTATTTATTTAAGTTTGTTAAAAAGTGCAGGCCGTGAAATTAATGAGGAAAGGATGGTCGTGTCATTGTAGGAGTCGTCGTGGGGTCCACCAGAATTTGTTCGGGAAGCCTTATATAATTACGTGTCATGGTTAGCGCTTTAGCAAAGCACATCGTCTCATGCTATACATAAATCCACAGTTCAGCTGTGAGTTAGAAAGAAAGAGCATTACAAAATAATCATCATCCCAAACAATCAATTGGGACCAACATCTTTTGCTGCAAAACAGTGGAAAACTTTATATTATACGTCCCCCCTTTCCCCAATTTCTTCACCATTAATGTATTTCTTTGGGAGAGCAGTATAGGCCGATTCAGCCACGAATTAGGGTTTCAGTCTGCGTCAGGTGTGTTTCTTCTGCTCTGCTTCTTACTTTCCCCTCTTTCTCTAAGCCGGTATTTCCATGTGCCTTGCTTAATTTTGTTCAATTTTTATGGATCATTTTCGAAATACAGTGCTTGCCTCGTTTTATTGGCATTGCGCAAATGTGTCTTAAAACTGTTTTGTGGTCCAATTTTCTATCTGAGAAGTGTGCTGATTAGAATTTTGACATAATTTTGAATCATGTACGGAACCCCTTTAGTTTCAGAATCAGAGAAAATTGTGAGGTACGGTGCTTTTTAAAAAATTGTTAATTTTCTGCCCAGGCTTCCAGATTTGAATGCTTTTTCTCTAGAATAATTGGGAAGTTGGAATTAAAGCATGAAATATGCACATTGCTTGCCAAACTGTTTTTATGTAATTATTCAAGATTAAGCCCTGAGATTTGGGTTGCTTTCGAAAAAAATTGATCCTGCTTTTTATTTGATATGAGAGGTGTGTCTGTTTCTTTCAATTTCTTTTATTGGAAGAGCGGAATGCCTGTTTAAGTTTCATTCTTTCTTGAATGGAGGTGAAAGTTGCGAAATTTTTATTTTGTGTTCAATTATGAACTTTTGCTACCATTGCAGAGCCGCTTTTCTTCCTTGTTTCCCAGTCATGTCACTTCAAAAACTACATTTCATAAATTTGAAAGCTCTTCCACATTTAATTCCGAATCTTGGTATTCCGGCTTGGTTTTGTATGAATTTCTTACTAAAAATACCATTTTTGATCTTGGATTAATAAGTTGGAGTGGAGTAAGAGGCATAAGACTTTGTATGAGTGCACATCGGGGATC
The DNA here is from genome assembly GCA_026898415.1 of Leonotis leonurus. Taxonomy (NCBI): domain Eukaryota; kingdom Viridiplantae; phylum Streptophyta; class Magnoliopsida; order Lamiales; family Lamiaceae; genus Leonotis; species Leonotis leonurus. Next base: position 5,533,467 of record JAPKLX010000001.1, read on the forward strand.
ACAATTCATAATTCTTTTAATAATTAATCCCTAAGATCATGATAGGAACGATTTGATCAATTGGAGATTAATATGTCACCAGGTGTTCCTTTTTGGGTGATTATCTCATACATGAGATGGTAATGATTGTGTAAGATGTTTTAAGAGTTCATGTGGCCAAAATTGCAACATTACTTCGCATGCCTTACCAGAAGTATGTCTCGAACCACTAACCATTTTTATAACTATAAACTGTTCCAAAGCTTCATTACCTTGCTAATTTAGTGTATGCCTACACAGTTAATGACTTGTTTATATGAGAGCATGGTTTGACTACCGAGTGAGGAAGGGGAACATAGTGGGGCATTTACAGTTTTGCTAAATTATACATCAGAAAAGTGTTTTCTAATATTGATTGCATATGAAACATCTATGTTAAATGACTTAATATTTGCTTAAGTATTTTTTATCATGCTTTTTATAATATTTCCTACCTTCATTCAAAAGTTATCTTTCCGTTTTCAGATGGTAAAAGAACTTTAAAAATGTCGGTTTCGTCAGTTGATAGTATGGCATCACTAAACAGCGATCTTTGCTATGACATATTAAGGCGTCTTGATGGTGCTACATTGGCCATTGCAGCCTGTACGTGTGCCGCATTCTCTTCTATTTCAAAAGAAGAGAGGCTTTGGGAAGATGTATGCTCTTCTATGTGGCCTTCAACTAACAGGCATGATATAAAAAAATTGGTCTCTTCAGTTGGCGGGTTTAAAAAGTTTTATGCTGATTGTTTCCCCCTCATAGTAAACGAGGTTCCTGAATTTCACTGGAACGACTGCTATGAATATCCTCAAGAATGGACTGAAGCTGATTATTATGGAGATGAGGATGAAGTAGAAAACATTTCGCCATCAGATTTTGTGTCTATCGTGGATATCAGATACAAAGATAAAACAATTTGTTCGAAAGTCCTCTGGGGTATTCCGTATGCAAATGGCTCTAGTGGTTGGTTTTACAATTGTCCTTTTCGAATCGATATTCTAGCAAACACCTCAAGAGATGATGAGCCAGCTGATGACTTTGTTCTCTCACTATCCGAAGGCCTCCCTCCGAGTTGGTCAATCGAAAGAGAGAGAAAAGATGGAAAGCTCTGGCACGAGCTTCGTGATGGAATCAGGCTCAGTTGGATTCTAGTTAACACAAAAACGAAGAAGGCCGCCAATCTCTCAAGTTGGAGCCCTATTGGAGGACAGAGGCATTGGCCTACGGATGAAGATTTCTTGATACGCTTCGGTTCAGTTCTTCCTGCTAAAGATATTCTTCCATGTCAAGTAGTGGAATGCATCCTTATGATGAAGTTCAAAGTGGTTGTCGACGAGAATGGAGTGTCTCATACCACTCTTAAATTGTCGGAACTGAGCATGCAACTTGGAGACATGGAAGGTTCTCATGTCAACGGAAGAAACAGTTTGCTGGTTCTGAAGGAAGCCCTCAACTGTCCTAGGAGCAAGAATTACAGCGAGGCCCTCGAGTCTTGTCACTTGTACTCGAAAGTCCGGAGCGAGCTAAAGGAGGAGAAAATTAGATATGAGAACAGGTTAGATACACTGTGGATTTTGGGATGTATTGCTGCATGTGCCACTTTTTGTTTATACTGCTTGTGAAAATCTAACAGAACTCCCTACGGCTTGTGTATGTGTTACACACAGTTTTATTTGCAAATATAGTTTGTATTTTGGGCTTCACTCAGAGCATGCAATGGTTCTTCTGCATTGCTTGTAAATTAAGGCGGTGTGTAAGTTTTCTTGAATTGGCTTAGACTTAGTTCTAAGAGCTAATCAAATGTTGCTAAAGTTTACATTTTATTCAGTAGTCTTGTGAATTTTATTTGCAGTAATTGTTTATGTGATACGATACACGATTCTCGCGGTTTTTATACTAAATTAGGATTGATTTTAGAAATGAGGAGTTTGTGTCATGAATTTTAGGGAGTGTAAGAGCACATCTTAATACACCAAGTTCATTTGAACGTAATCGATAAGAAACACGTGTCTATGACGAATAAATGAGTTACACTTTAATTTTGCCACCACAATCACTTAATTTGTTCTCAAATTCAAAATATATCGACTCTGATGTTATTGATTTCCATATCCAATTTATAAATCTTTACACTAAAATGTTAATGGTGAGATATAAATCATTATTTCCATTGTTTGAGGAAAACACCATCAAGGCGCACAAAGACATGATGTAATGCCTATTTATTAAATAATTGATTGAAAATTATAATTTTCAATTATGAATTATTAGTTACTATATCAATTAATAATCAAATTATATAAATGTACTATATCAACTACTACTAATTACGGATTGCAGAAACTATTATACACGGAAAACAGTAGTTCATTATCTTCCAAGTATACATATGGAAAGTTGAAGGAAATGAATTTGTCAAAAATATTTACAGGCGTGGATATTAAACTACTAATACTATGCATCCATGCTTTTGGCTCTAAAATTTGCTGTGTCGCCCAATTCTTCTACTTTTGCAGCCAAAATTTCGACCTTCTCCACAATTTCCAATAACAAGAAATTAAAGGTGGATATGGCAAGATTATCATCAGTTTCCACAACAACATCGGTTTTGAACCGAGGGCTCAATTGTAATTTCAAGGATTGCAATTTTGGATTTATTGAAGCCTTTGTTTGGCACTTCTCCATTTTCTCAATGCTTTCTCCAACCTCTTTCAATATCCATCCCATTGTTAGCAAGAAATTTTCAAATGCTTCTTTTACTATCTGCCTTTTCATTGGTGGTGGCTGATAATAATAATGAGTAGTCAAATTATTTTGAAGAAATGCTAATTTATTTAAATCTTTCAGGCACACACATATATAATGTTAATATATATAGATATATACCTGTTTTGGTGATTGAAGACATCCTGTTAGAGCTAGAATAGTTGCAGCAAGATCTCTTAGATGTTGTCCAATTTCTAAATACTTATCCCATGGATAATGTAGTCCGAATTTACCATGCCATGGCTCCCATTTTGCATTATTTGCCTGCACATTATTATTAATAGATTAGCATAGTTTGTATTACTATATCAGATTAAGCTAGCATACAATTGTAACCTATTTGAGGCTGTATATTACTCCATATAAATTGGAGCAAACCACTTTAACATATTTATAAACATAATTATTAACCATTTATATAAATTAAAAATAACCAATACACTTAAAGTATACTTTCTTACAATTTAATTTTATCACCCTACTACAGAAACTGCCAATCCCCACTATATAATTTATTTATCAGGGTCATTCAATTCGTGGTATTTGTCAAAATAAATGATTAATTTTCAGATTTTTTATATGGGTAGCTAGATTTGTGGGTTGTGGAATATGGATTAATTTTGACTTTAATTAATTAGAGTATATATGGTCATGAGTTAATTAATTACCAGTGCTTCCTCATTGATTTTGGAGGTGAGAATTATGTTGCATGCCATAATAGAGTCATAGTACCCATCTCCCACTTTATCATGAATTTCCATGTCAGTAAGCAGTTTGAAATACTCATCCAAGCATCCTATAAAAATATAAATATAAATAAAATATGAAAAGATGCATGTGTTAAACAATTCCAAAAATATATCATAACAAATAAACAAACAAACAAAATGAAGCCTCCACTCAACTTAAACTAATGTATCTTTACGTGTTCCATTAATCCATTAAATTTTCGCTTTAATAAACGTTGCACGAATCACAATATATAGTGCGTCTATGATTTTCTTTAATTTCTCCCAAATTTAGAGGACAATTTACATTTATACTTTTTAAGATTGAAAAAGAGAGTTGCATATCCCTAATGCGCTCATAAATTAATGAACTAATATTATTATGACTTAGATACTACGTACTCGAAGCACTAAATAACATTCTATAATGCATCACTAATAAATACTAGCATAATACTAATATGTATGTATGTATAAATATATATAACTAAACACTCATATATAATTGTGACAGATGATCATAATCTATGACATGATCTTTGCGGTGGTAAGCTTCAATAGTGGATTGCGACTATTAAAACAGCAAATTAACTACCTAGCTATATATAAGGTTTTGACCAAAATACATATACATATATATTGAACTTGCCTTGTAAGGAATTGGCAAGTTTATGAAACTTGGAAGCAGTAGAGAAATGGAATTCGTCACTAGCCCAAATGGGGAAGATAAGGAGGTTAACGAATATGCAAATAGCGAAGCCGATGGCGATGGCCGCAAGGCGGTCACGCGCCACCTCCGCCACCTTGTCCATCCTCATCCCCGACACCGCCACCAGATTGAATGTTAGGATCGATATCATAAATCCGTAATCGTATTTCTTCTTTATTTCCGGCTCCATCCTATAGTACGTCGCTACACTGCCTAATTCAACCATGCATCAAATCAAATCAATCCCACAATTGCATTATTTCACTTGCAATTACTTTAATTAATCTGTAAGGTAAACTAAAGAACTGCATGCATGCATCAAATGTGATAACAAAAATATGAGGAGCCAGTGTAATAAAAAAAACCTTGTCATTTTCAATAGAAATTTTATAATTTGACTCCCAAAATCCGGGATATATTTATTTTCTTCTTTGGCGAGTGTACGAAAATAAAAAAATTGCGTGTGAAAAGAAACTTAAACTTTCCATATTTATGAAAAAAAAATACGAGTAATATGTTATATTATACGTATGGACAAAAAACTCTTGGGTGCGGATGAAGAGATTAGATATGTATAATAGAGATTAGGTATGTTTTTGATAAAATATATAAAAGAATATGTATGTATATAGAAATAAAAACGTAGGAACGCACCATAGAGAAAGAGTGAAAGAGCAATAATAATTGATTTGGGAAGAGATCCTCCAATTTGAGAAGCTAAGAGTGCAGCCAAACACCCCATTCCTCCTCCTAATAACGTACCAATCCCTCTGTTTATGCCTTTGCTCAATGTAGAACCTGCATGCATATCCATGCAACACATTTATTATTTAATTTATATATATATATATGTGCTTAATTAATTTCTTCTAAAATAATGATAGTGATACCTGCATACAGCTCGAACATAACGACAACGGTCATGATAGCCCACATGGCATTTTCTCCGATTTGTTTGAACATAGAATTAACCAAATACAGAAGAGAGACAACAACCAATGCTATTCCAAGCTTGATGCTGTGTATAATTCTTTTACTACAGTACTTTTCCTTCACAATATTCCAACCCAACCCCTTTATTAAGCTTATTAACCCAAAATAGGGACGTCTAATTCCTTCCCCCTTTTCCACATCGCTGCTACTACTTCCTTTTCTACTACTACTACTCATCATGCCTTCTACGTACGTTAGTACCACAACAAAAAATACTAACACACTTAATTATATACAATTTGTGTTGAACCCGGCCCATCTCGACTTTCAGTTTCTACTCTTATATATATAGCATACTAAGGGGGCTTGAATATGTAGTTGGTGACTTTAGTGGTACACGCTGCCTAGCACGATTGCATCAGACAAAACAACTGTGAAGAATGGGATTATTCTTGTTAATTATATTATTTAAAAAACTTTAAAGTCAAGTTTCGTGGAATGTAGGATTTTGTGGAGGTGGAGCAAAGAGTTTTGTGGGGCTATTGTTGTTTTGTTTTATTTTATTTGGCGGGCTGTTGGAAAAATTCCTATTTTTTCATTCATTTAAATAAAAATATCTTACATTTTAAAGCTCTCATTTACTTAAAAAAAGAAAAATTATGAAATAATGTGATCCCAATCCGCGGTTGATGTTGCTATTATGCATACAAATAATGTGGTATACGTAGATAAATAATAAAAAAAAATTTAAAATTTATTAATTATAATATATGTATATATATATATATTAATTTTTACTTTCAACTTAATATTATTAATTATAATAAATATATAACTATTTATATGGCATTTCCACAATTAATATTTAGTGCATGCATATTAACAAATGCCGCCGGGACTTGTATTTATGGCTCGCCAAACTCCGCGTGATGAGTCAACAAATTTGAACATAGAAAACTGCTAAAATAGTGATATTTAACTTTCAACACAAATTTTCATCTCTCACATCAAAAGTATCACTATTTTAATTAGTAATTATATATATACATGAATATTCAAAATCTTTTAAAGTGTATGTGGAGTATTATATATTTGCTTTTGTTTTGTGACAATTCTACTAGCTAGCTAGCTAGGATATCATATAAATTCCTAGTGCTACTTTTGAAGACTAATTTATTTATCATCTTCTCCTTTTGTTTTCAATTTTATACTACATTTGTCCCGTTAATTGTGGTTACAAGTGTTTCAACACAAAGATTAAAAAAGTAAAATGTTATGTTTGAAAAAAAATAGGAGTGGTGAATTTTAAAAGTTTTTTTTTCTTTTTAGAAAAGTGACAAATTTTAATGGAACAATCTGATAAAAAAATATGACTACTTTTAACGAAACGAAGAGAGCATGCTATGTATATGTATATTAATATTTTGGAATACACATAACTTTTCATTACCAAGTCCATTACGTGTTATGTCTAAACTTTTTAAATTGATAAAGTTGGGCTCAGTTGGAGATTAAAATAGTGTTAATTATATAAAATAGTCAAAAATAAATTTTAAAAGATAAATAATAGTCATAAACATAAAAATATTTAAATTTTAGTTATTTTAAATGTAAATTATTACAAATACTCTTCTAATTAAATTTAACTGTACGAAAGGTACAAATGGTATGAACGGTATGAATGATATTCATTCATACGATTCATACATACGTACACTTTAATAAAACTAAATATCGCATATGAATAGTATAATTCAATACGATTCATACTATTCATACTCAGAAATGTTAAAAAATAAGTATGGTATTTCTCTACAAGAAATTTGTAAATGACTGGAATTTAAATATTATTATGTTGGTGACTATTATTTATCTTTTATAATCGTTTTTGGCTATTTTATATAATCACTGAATAAATCTAGTTAAATTGATAAAATTGGTGAAAAGGGCAAAAATAATGGGCGAGATGAAGTATTATACAAATATTACATATAAAATCTAGTTTCTAAGAAGTATAATAAAAATAATTGTTATTATTATCAATTATATACGTGAATAAAGCCGGTTGTTTCGTATAATACTCCCTTCGTCCCACTTTAAATATCTCATTTTATATTTCACTGAGTGTATTATAATAATAAAATGAGACATTTAAAGTGAGATGGATGTAGTATGAACTAAGTTGTATATATATATTTTTTCAAACTGAATAATGATTTTTGTAAAACATAAAAACGATTGAATAAGAATATGTTTGATCGGTTATTTAAATTTTGTACGTATTCTGGGCATTATGAAGAATTAATTGTTAGTGGTGAGATAAAAAGTATTGAAGCTGTGGGGATTCTTATGTGAACGGAAAGCGTCTAAAATAAACGTATTTTATTTAGTCAGTAATTGAAAATGAAATAGAATTACACGGGGGCCCATATTATCTTATTTTATAATAAAATTAATATTATGTACATCTATAACAGAAAGGACACGAATCAAAATATGGTGTGATAAATCGAAGATTTAGTCAATGATATGTTACATAATTAGTGTCCATGAATAAAAATGTACGCGTTGCCTACACGGGATGAGAGGAGCGCTCTTTTTTATTTATTTCCCCCAATAAAAAATGAAAAAAAGGAAATAAAAATTATAATAAAAAAGAAAATGATGGCATAAAGTGTTGGCCACTAGTTTTTATTTTTAATTTGCTTAGTTAATTAACTTTTCTGATGTTAACTGTTATTTACCAATCCACTATGATTTAATGAAATTGGTGGTGGCTATATATCTTCTTGATTTGATGGACACCTAATTGCCACATATATATATTAGTTATTGAGCTAACAAGATGACATATCATGTTCCACTAGCTTGGAATTAATTAATCCAGAAAATTTCAGACTATGTTGCAAGTTTAAGTGTATATCTTGGAGAAGATCGTTGGAGTGTTTAATTGGACCGTATATTCATATCATCAAATGTAGCGCATATAAAATGTTATGAATTTAGGTTATTAAAAAAATGTCATAGATTTAAAATATGTATGTAAAATTGATAATTATATCAAAGACATTGTACCCAGATTTGTAAGGATATCAACTTTTTTGATATTAGGAATAGATATATGCTTAGGAGACCTTTAATTTTTTTCCAACTTAAAAACAGCGTGAGAAGTTTCTTAAAAACAAGGTTTGCTTGCCATAATGGTGATATGGAAGCTGATGATTTTGTTTCAAAACATGCAAGAATAGTAAATTTATTTTCAAATTCGCATATAGTCCTGATAATAGCAATTAATTAGTAATTAGTAATAATATAATAAGAAGAGGTAGCGATTGGTGGAATATATAATTAATTAGGAGTTAGGAGTAAGTGGTGAATAGATGGTGATAAGGAAATGGGGGCATAATCGTACCACCCTTTTATCCGTAGCACGGAATTGACAAACCTAACTATTTTCATTTCATTTATATAAATATAAAATTAATAGCAGAAAAGGTGGGTACATATATTAGTATATTGCACACATTCTTAACCAGTGAGTTCTTCATTAAGCATACATTCAAACAATCATATTTTCGAGCTAAACAATGATTATATATCAATTAATATTCCTATATTCAAAAAATATCGATCAGGATAATTTATATTCTAACATATTAATTTGTGTCATGGATGGGATGATTATATGTATAATATTTTGATCAAGTTCTTAACAGATGGCTACAACTTTCTATTCTACTATATTGTATGTAGTCAGAAACAGGGACGTGCATTGGGCAGCTTGTCTCTCAATGTTTACATGCAACACAAACACAAATTAGTTGGGCTAGATCGATCGATGCAACATTTACACTCCCACAACTTAGCATATATATAGTAGAATCTCATCATGCTTAAATAATTCATGCACTAACCCAATCTGATTACATAAATGATACTGTAGTAGGCATGCAATGACTATTGTGTATACACAAATCCAGGGCTAAAACAGTAGCTAAACATGCATGTTAAGTAAATAGTAAGCGGACCATAATTAATGTCTATCAAAATCAATACCTTGAGCTGAGCCACTTTTCCCCTGCTGCATTAATCAAATAAGTGTGTTTATGTTTCATGATTTCCTGCAACTCATTCACGGTGAAACCTTTGCAAAACAAAGCCTCAATGTTAGCATCAATCAGCTTTCAGATTAATCCTGATTCATGCCAACTATATCTTAACAATACCATCCATGTACGAATGAACTGACACAACTCCATCTGGAACAACAGACACCATATCTAGCTAGCAAAAGTTTGCCATGATTTTTCTATACACCAGATAGCTGGATCATGATTTCTAAAATCATATTTTATGCTCACCTAGCTGAATTAAGGTGATTGATCACTGAAATATGACAGAGGCAGAACCGCAGAAGAGGAGTTAATGCTACATTACATCCAGAAGCACAATTTGGTGTTGGGGTAAATCATGTTTTAGGTGTTTCATAAGTGTAGATAAACATTGGATATATATATATATGCAATACTTACCTAGTTAAGGACACTGTAAAGCTTCGACTCACTAGAGGATTGAAATAAAGGAGACAGAGTAGAGATCAATGGGGCTGAGTGTCCCAGATGTAATAACAACTGACTGGATTCGCTCGAATACAGACAGGCTTTATGGCAAGAGAAGACTAGCATCATGACCAATATATGATTCGTCACAAACATGCATGCTGCATACATATATAGCAATAGGTAAGGAAGGTGATGGAATAAATTAGTAAAGTTGAAAAGTTGCAGCAATACTCGTTAACAGAATTTTCAGAGTTTGATCAATACAGATATCATTCCTTCCCCCTTTTCTTGTTGCCTAATAAATATGCAAGTTTATTTTTAAAATCAACTCATGGTATTCATATTCTCCTAAAATCTAACTAAATATTCCTATATTGATCATATATAGAGAATATATGGCGTTAAGTTTTGTGTCCCCAGCACATCATATTTTAAGAGGGACAGACTAGCTAATTGTTAACACAATTGATTTTTTTAGGATTCTGCATTGCTAAATATATAGTACTTAGTATGTCCACGAAAATAGTTAACGTTGTTATCTGACACTGATATTAGTTTTAATAATGTATTTTAATTTTAGTGGAATGTGTAGTGCAGTGGCGGATCTAGGAAGGGACGAGGGAGGGCTTTAGCCCCTCCTAAAAAAATAATTAGATATTTTTATAGTTATAAAATTATAAATTTATCGGTATTTTTACGAATAATTATGTAAAAGCCCCTACTACAAATTGAGTTACATAGCAAAATTTGTTCTTTAACTTGATACGTTGAAATTCAGCCCCTCCTATCGATTTTTTCTGCGTTCGCCACTGGTGTAGTGAATGGCCCGAGTTTTCATCCGCTTAATATATAATTTTAAATTAAATTGTGCGTAGTTAGTGAAATCAGATCAATTTACAATAAATATGAAGTTTCAAATGTAAACTACCTATTTTGGTGGACGTTGAAATCATACATAAATTAAAAATTACATCCTAAAATACACCAATTTTGTGATTTTCTATGGGATCAAAATAAATCATGAACTTATGCTGTTTTTGCAATTTAAACCTGACTTTGAAATTTTTGTAAATTAATTAAATCATGAACTTTTACATTTTTGCAATTGAAGCTAGCATCCTAAATTTCAGTGACTAATACGTGACACGTCCGTTAAAATAAAATAAAAACAATCTAAGTATGTATCATATTCGATGTCACGTTCATAATCACATCCTATTTTTATGGTAAAAACTGAAAGTTCATTGTTGTACGGACATTTATTTTCTGCATGAAATATAAATTTGGTGATGCACATCTCTCTCTCTTTCCTTCCTTCCCCCATTTCTTTTCTTTTCTTTATCATTTCTTAATTACAACTAGCTGTGACAGTGAAACAAGAAAAAGGCTCCACTAGTCTGGTCAAAAAAAGACATCATATCTATTTTAAGTAAAAAGTTGATGAAAATTATGTATATTTTGGAATCAAATTTAACCAATTGGTTGCATTAATTAAAAAGTACTTTGCACATGTACTCAGTACTGATAACTGATAAGGTTTTGATTTGAAGGAAAAAAGCAAAGCTTTGATTCTAGCTTAAGAATCAAATAAGTAGCATGAAAAAGATTATATTGCGCAATGGTGGCAACAACTAACAAGAAATTTTAATGGCCAGGGTTGTGAGATTGTGAATTACAGAAATTTTATTCTTAGCTTCGTCTAACTTTTATTAGTATATAAACACTAGATAGCGTGTGTCACTAATATTGTCATTACAACATACATATGAACTGATTAAAGGTGATAGTTTGCGTTTTCTACTACTTTTCTTGGACCAAAAAAATTAAATTACCTTTAATCCACATTGTGCTAATTACTTATCAAATTCATTGTTGGGTTGATTTTAATTAGCTTAAAGTCTATACTACAAATACATATAAATGGGGAATCGCAAAAGATAACACATCACATTATGCACCCTCATTTTTGGGAAATAAATAGTCTTTGGTAAAAACGTCTACTCCTTTAATTTGCACTCACAAAACAACAAAATCAAGAATCTATACGTATAAATCATAACGATTTTATTCCCAACTTTTTCCCTTTCTTTTAGCATAATTTCCTACGTTTCTCTTCATTCCTGTCCTTACATTTCTTCGTCACGAATTCAACTAAACATTTTCCTTCAAATTCATGTGTAATTTCCTTCTCCAATAAAACATCACAAAAGCGTGAATTGAATTTGTGTTGCTACTTCTTCGCATGTGAATTTTCTGCCATCCTAGCTATATACTCTAGTACAAGAGAGAGAGAGAGAAACTCAACGATGATGAATTAAATAACTTAATAATGAGTTTACAAGTAATGTTGTGGTTTGCATAAGAAGGGGAAAAAAGATTGTCGTTTAGTTTGAAACAAAAATAATAATTAATTTAATCTGATGTTTGGAGGTAGGCTTCTTTGGTCGCTTGTGGTAAAAAATGTGACGCGAAAAAACGACCAATTTAAGTATATAAGTGGAGTGATGATGTTGAATATAAAACCCTTCAGCAATTTCTTGAGAAACATTCATTTAATTTCCTTTATTTGACACCAAAATCATAGGGCGATTAAATAATCTGTTCGACCTATAAAAATACTACAGCCTGAATTGAATGTTTAGAGCAAAACCGTCCCATGTTTGTGTAGTAGCTTTAATAATCCCAATCTATCTATATATAAATAAAGGAACCGTAATTTATTCTTCTTACCATGAAATTAAATTACTTGAACATGACTAGAACACTACAGAAATTGGCTGATCAAGAATGAAAATATATATAAATTTAAGTACTACCTGCAAATTAATTAAAGTAATTAAAGATTAATTAGTGCACTTAGAATCACTAACTCTAAGTGAGTGGTAATCTTTTTGAAAAGAGAGATGGTTAATGGTATAGCATAGGCTAAAGACTAGTGCATCTTATACAGCCTACACCCTTTTAAAAGTGTAGAACTAATTTTAAACAAAAATGTGTGCATTTCCACCCAAAGATTTTACTCCAAAAGTGAGAATTTAGAGTATGATGAATATTAATTAATTTTTTACATTTCCATTGCATATTTCCTTGGGTCGAGGCATAAGTTTCTTGATCGCAGGTTGTTTGGTTAAACTTTTACGGATGCTTATAAGATGTCATACTTTAAGAGCTTATAAGTTATCAATGTGTTTGGATAAATGAGCTTATAAGCCCTTTAAAAAGATGATAAAGTATTTGACATTTTTAAACTCTTCATATGAATTGCTTGGGTAAAAATGGTGATAACAAAATATTGTAGGGTTATTTATGTAATTTTTTTTGTAGCTTATAAGTTCATGGATAAATAAATTGAAGTGAAATTACTTATTTTTTGAATAGCTTATAAGCTCCAAGAGCTTATTTTACAACTTATAAGCTCTCAAATAGTTTAATTTACCACACACTTTTAAGGAACTTATAAGCTCATCCAAACACGTCGTCCATCTATTTAATTTACCTTGTACATCTATTTAATTTAAGAAACATGACGGATATTAATTTAGTCACAAAAAATAATTAATCAAACAAGATTAGTAATCATTAATCAGGGTATGCACCTACACTATGGGAGAATGAATTTAGGTTTTGATCCCAGAAAAGGAGAGGGAAAATCACAGGTGAGATGAATTGGAATACCACAAAGGAAAACAATTAAAGAAAAGAAAAAATAAAATAAAAATGATGAGTAAATCCTCTGCTACTGGACAATATGTTGGATTAGTAAAAGGGTGCAATTTTTTATTGGTTGTTTTTAGTTCATTTATAGTAGAAATTGATCTTTAGGAAATTTAAAACACCAATAATTAAGATATGTACGCGACTACGCCTGTACAGTCCACATCCGACAATTTTATTTTTATTCAAATGGATGTTTTTACCTTTTCTTGTTTTGTTTTTTTTAAGCTTTCCTAACATTTATGTGTCACAGTCTCCACAAATAAAGTAACAAGAGATTAAATTAGCGAAAATACATTCAAGATTTGGCAATTTTAACAAAAATAACCACTAGGAGAAAATCGTTATATTTAATTAGACCGAACCCATTGGAATTTGAAAATTTAAAAACAAAATTAGGTATGATTCTCGACATATTTCAGTAGAATTAATAAATAAACAATATGAGATAATCCAGTTCAAATACACCATATTTGTCATGTACTTATTTCCCTCAACAAAAAATATAATCTCCAAACACTACATATGCTGTTACAGACAAGTTGTTGAATGCAAATTTGGGCCTCCAATATTCACGTTTTGTGCTGCAAAGAATTTTATTTGATTTTCCGGCCTAAAGCATACTAAAATAGAGGTTCATTCAGGTCAATTATTTAATTTCTTCATTCATCATGATATTCTAACAAGGAATGCCTTGTAACCTCAATAAATTTTAGGAGTACTATTTTAATTAAATTTTACGGCTCTATTCATAGGGAGTGAACAGAGAACGACCTTTTCCTATCTTCTGTAAACTCTCTTCATTATTAAGAATTAAAAATAGTGCTCAATGATCTTCTGACTTGGTTGCCTTATTTATAAATATATGTAAACCAAACTCCATCTAATAATTGATAGACGAAATTGTTATTTAATTTGAAGTATAAATTCATGTTCAAGTGTCATGAAAAAAATACACCCCTCCCCTCCACTCCACACCATGCAACTTGAGACAGATTCAATATCAAATTAGGTCCATCCCTTTCAATTCACTTTTTCCACCTATAAATACATCCCCACCCCTTTCGCTTCATTTTCATGCAATTCCCTTCTCCTCTTCTTCTCTCTCTTTACTACCATAATAATAACCTTCACATCCCCCCAAGAAACATGTCTTGATTGATAACCATATATATTGTCTTCCAATTATCACTTGATCCAATCAATTCCAAGAAACACACACACAATATCCCAATTGCAAAGGCCAATATTCACCTCCCCTGTTTTTCCGCACATATATATATTTGAAGAAAACAAATTAAAAAAGATGTCCACCACCATCACCACTACTACTACAACTAGCCAAAGCTTGAAATCTTGTTTGGAGTCCCTTTTGTTGGAACCACGAGATCTAACGCATCAACTCCTTCCATCCAAACCCATCTTATCTATCCCTTCCCCTCACCTCCATAACCAGATGAAAGAAGAAGAAGAAGAAGAAGAAGAAGAAGAAGACTACTCTTTCTGTAAAGCTTCAAAAAGTAAGGAAGAGGTGGTGTATGTTCATCCCCTCTCAAAGAGGTGTAATTTCCTGAGCTCGAAAAGCTTAGAAATGTGCACTGAGAGCTTAGGTTGCGAGACCGGCAGCGGCATTGCTGACTTGTCGGATAAATTGACGGCGGTGCATACCAGTTCTGAGAAACCTCCCCAGCTCAAGAAAAGGCAACAGCCCATCAAGAACTCGTTCCCACCGCCACTCACTTCCGTTAGCGGCGGCCTTCATGTTGAAAGTCACCGTGAGGGAGGCCGCCTCCTCATTAAGACCTTCAATTTCTCTTCCACCTCCAATTTCTTTCAGGCGGAGCGCGCCGACGGCAGGCTGAAGCTCTCCCTGCTCCAGGAACAAGTCGGAGAAGAAGTACTTTTGGAGGGAAATAGTAACGTCGTCAAAGATGAGGCTGGAAAAGTGCGGTCCTCGAACAACACCAGCACCAGCAGATGCAACGGTGAAAGCAGCAGAAGAAAAGGGCTGCAGAGCTTCCGATTTTGTGTTGTTGGAGTTTGAGAATTCAAACATTGATTACTGCAAACTGGTGGACTGGAGTAGTTATTATGGTTAGGAGCACCAGCCTTATTTTTTCTGCCTTTCATATCTGGCAGTTTTTCTAGTTGCTAGCTAGTGGAGTAGTAATTATCCCCTCAATTAACTACTACTACTACTACTACAGTACTAGTAGTACTCGTATAATTAATCCTGCTACTGCTCATGCTCATTTATTATTAATCCTCTGCCTGTATTTGCCTATAGGTTTTTATGATTATAATTATGATTATTATTATTATTATTATTGTGATTTCTAATTTAGTTTTAGTTCAGAGAGTGACAACACGACGAGTAACTAACTCCAACATGAAGTTGGTAAATTAGAGGCCAATGCTTTCTTCCCTTCCATTCATCACTGAATATTTCAAATTAAAAAAAAAAAAAGGTCTTGGTCACCTCTTCTAGCTTTCCCAATGTCATGTGTGGTCACATTCAATTCCAGCTTTTCATCCAATATAGGAAAAGTCCATTTCTTTTTTTGCTAATCTTAATCATTGAATACTGCTGTACTCTCTCTCTATGTACGTCTCTCTCCAGTTTCATTTCAATTATTATACTATTTATTTATTTATATTACTACATAAATAGTTTACGTACGAGCAAGAGAGTAGATAATGTTCAGTTTTGTACTTTGACATAATTGATGACATAATGTGGATGCTATTGGTCGTGGTCATGAGTTGATTAGGAAGTTAGTTAGAGTAATTTGGTAATCCACGTAAAATGAAAGTAGTGTATAATATATATAATATTTTTTAAAAGATTGTAAGTTGTTAGTACGGGCGTACGTGTAGAAAGAGGTGGTCCATGTATTGATGGAAAAGCACGAGGAGCCCATGTGATTTGCTCGCCTCTATTCTACCTTCAATTCCTAACCCTACCCTAAAACCTACCCATCATTCCTCCCTCATCTTTTACTTTCCTATTCTACAATTTTTATTTTACTGAACTTGACTTGAGATCACTAAATATGCATATTGTGAATAGAAAAACGAATCCAGACACACACCGAAACATTAGTTTTAGTTTGAGGTGGTACTCTGGGTTGATGCATGCATGAGGCATATATAAAACTCTATATATTTTCATAGTGTATAGTGGTGCAATGTGGGCTAGAACATATTTTGACAGCCGTACGTAGCCCCTCTTGCATGACCAAATAAAACTTGATTGGGGGTTGGTATTGGGGTTGGGATTGGGGTCCACACGGACCACATTAGCTTGTACTATGTGTACAGGACCAGGAGTACTAGGTTGGGATGTTCGAACCTTGGGAATATTGGCAATGGCCTATTATCATATACTCTATTTGGATAGATAAGGTACCATACATTCTTGGCAACCATGTGGACTTCAAAACCTACCCTTCCATATATTCCCTTTTATTTATTTCCTTTCAATTAAATTATACGTTCACTTTTTTTTTTTCAACCGCAAAAGTTTAAATTAATACCCCAAAGATTCCATCGATTATATAAAAAAATGTATGCTATTTCTATTGAAGTTGTATTTGACTTTGTTCATCAAGGTTTAAATTAAATTTGGACAACAATATATATTTATGCAATTATTTTTGTTTCAGTAACGATCTTGTTCTTTAATTGATTTGTCCACTCGGATTTGAATATTTGTATTTAGTTATCCCGTATCAACTAATATTAGACTTTAAAGTGTTGTACTAATTTAAAAGAAAAAAAAAAAGTGTGCAATTAGTGTTTACTATTACACTCTTATTATCATTAATTAAACACTCATTATTTCTATTTTATGAAATGTCTCTCTTTGTTTGAGACATTCCAAAATAGAATATGAGTCTTTCAGAGATGACATAGCGGTATTAATTTATTAAAACCTAAAAACATTAATTATTATATATAAAATAAATTTTTTCATCCTCACATAATCACTCCCTCCGTCCCGTTAAAAGCGACTACAATGAATTTGATACGAAAGTTAAAAAAGTAAAATGTTATATTTTAAAAAATATGAGTTAATATTCTATAGTTTAACCTTTTTTTCTTGAAAAGATGACTAGTCTTAATTAGAAGGTCTAATAAAAACATGACAATTTTAGCAAGGGATGATACGGTGAAATGATGTAGTTCTTATATAAAGTATGTCATATTCAGATTTTGGATGGTATAAATTAAAACACGTCACACAGTGGCACTCTATTTGGGATTTTTGGTGATGCTCTTATAGTGAAAAGATTGCATTAAGTTTACTACTGATTTATGATATTGTCAGAATTGCCCTACCACTTGTAACCAAACAGAATAGCTGTAGAGAAAGAAATTTACAGAAAAATAAACCAGAATGTGGTTCTTGAATCATTAACTTTCACATGTCCACTTCAATTTATGGGGAGAAATGGAATTTCATGATAACCCAGGGGTGATGACATGAGTTTTAGCTTACGTCATTATCTCGTGACGTGTCGATCTCTGAATAGCCAATATTCTGCATTCAAATAATTGGCCGTTCGAACATGGGCCTGGGTCCCACAAATCTAATTTACCGATCTGTTTATCCCTCTAACCCTAAGTTCTGTGATTGTCTAACCTAATTATATAGCGTGGCAGGGGCACACTCGGGAACCTATAAAAGTAATGTGATTTAGCATGTCGTAGAGGACAGATATACAGCTAAAATTAAACATATAATGAAAAATTAATTAATTTCGGTTTCATTTAAGAAATAAAATCATTGACCTTCGATTAAGTTCATTATATGCAACAAAATTTTAGGTCGTTTACTCTATTGGATCGATTGTATTTCCTTTCCTCATGTCACGAATTAGATGGGGTTTGAATCATGAAATATTGTCATTGTTTAAGATACTTTGACATATATATATTATCACATTTTTTAAAGAGGCTATCAAAACTGGGACTCTCATTAATTGTTTTTGTAATTTTTAGCATTTTTTTTGGTAAGGTTCATCATATTACGAGAGTTTCGTAAAAATATTCATAGTGAACGACTCTCAAAGTCGAAACTCTCGTATTTAATTTGAATAATGGGATAAAAAAAAAATATAAAAAAATCTGACACAAAAGATATAAATAAAAATAAGGGTGAGGGCTCAGCATGTGAAAGATTCACACTCCTGAGCACGGACTCCTAATAGGGCTCCCTAGCTAGTCCATTCTTTCGTTTGAAAGTCTCATCTTCTGAGTTTCATAACCAGTACTGTTAAGTACTCCCTCCGTTTCTTTTTAG
>JAPKLX010000001.1:5552604-5588202 GCA_026898415.1 Leonotis leonurus
AATAGTACCATTACAGTTTACCATTTATAAAGCTAATCAAATCCCATAATCCAATCGGTTACACTTAAACAAAATTACAATATTAACCCTAATGCCACATAATCACATAAGTTATATCATAATATAAGGATTTAATATAAACCATAGATCATATTAAATTGATGGAGTGGATCTATTCTCATTTCTCACCTAATATCTCATTCTCATGTGATCAATTCCCTATATATATATATGCTATTTTTAATTTTAACCTATAAATTCTATAATTTTTTTTGCGAATGAAAATTTAAACTATATAACTAAATTTAAAATTACACTATAAAAATTTCTATTTTGATAAATAACTTTTATTCTATAAAAATTTAGAATCACACTATAAAAATTTAAAATTACACTATAAAAATTTCTATATTGTGTTATTTAAATTTATTAAATTAAGATTGTGCACATTCTATATATCATTAAGTTTAATAAATGTTAGACCAATGTGTTTAAATTAAATTATGAATAAATAATAAGTGATTTAATGTGAGATTAATAATGAAAGTCACATTCTTTATGGAGATATATATCCTAAAAGAAAATTTATGCACATCGTAATAAATTATAACGAGAATATATAGTACCGGATTTTTATAAATATGATAGTATTCTGTTCAAATAATTTTGCATATATATAACAATATAAAATTTTGACACGTGTTGTCCAAATAGGAATTTATATACTTTATTCTTTAGTACTGTACCCAGCACTGCAGTACCCACTGCCTATTTATTTGTCCAAATGGAAACTTATAGCTTACTGCTCATTTAAGTATTTGTTTTTATCAGTCCCATCCCATCCTATCCCACCAATATAATCCCCTAATACTAAATAATGGTAATTTAGTAATTAAAAAAACATTGATATCATTGAAATTGGAAAAACAATATAACTATATTTTGGGACATCCCCAAGAGAATAAACTAAGAGACTATATATATCGAAATGGAGGAAGTATTATTATATATTGTGTTGATGAAAAATTGAAAATGGTGTGAGGACTTTAGTTATAAACAGCTGTGCCACTCATTGACTGAATAATATTATTGACTGAATAATATTGAACAATATTCCCATAATGACCCGATCACATGATCTAATGCTTGATTCGAATTGAGCCCACCAAATCAAAGTTTTTTTAAATAAAAATTGTATTATATTAATATTAAATTATATAGTTGCGGTATGAAAAATTTAAATCCGAAATTTATTATGTTGACATTAACTTTACTATCACCAAACCAAGACATGCATCCTCTAAATGAAATTTTTGCTCATTATGTATTTTCAAATCAAATTATCAAATGATCAAATGCCACGGTTTCATATCGCTACAGAAGTGAGCAAATGCATCAAAAAATCAAAAGATTTGAACGCAACCAAATCAAACTAATGTTTTCTTTGTTTGGTTTAAACTGAATATTCATTTTATTTTTTTACCATCTAATTTTGTAAAATTTTCATACCATTATAATTTTAGCACATTTGTTCAACGCGGTTTTATTACCAATTTTTTGCCACCGCTATTTTAGCACTTTTTTATGCAACGAAAAAGTGTAATCTTTCATCGATTTGTAGGTGGTGAACTATGCATATAATAATCACACAAAATTTTACATTACTAGTCCACCATAAATTCATAATTTATTGTTCACTATAATTGAAATATTGTCAATTTTCTATTTTAATGGAGGACTATTCTATTTTGAGATAATAAGTCTTAATTATAATAGTTAGAACATATTGAATTGGGTTAAATTGTTTTCAATAAATTAAAAATCTAATAGAGAAAATAAAAAATCGATTTATGGTCCTATTTTAAGAAAGTTTTCAGAGTCGCATACGAGTATTAATTTGCATACACCATTTCGAAAATTAAGGAGAACAACTTCAATGGGAAAGAAAAAATAGAAGCTCGACGTCTCGAATTTTCAAATTGCTATTTCGAAGATTGAGTTACATATATATGCCTGCATTTCAAGATAAACTTATGAAATTACTTAGCACAGAAAGGAGAATTTAAATGAATCAAAGAGATGTTACAACGCTCAAGCACTCATCAAGCTCTCTAATTCTAAATTATTGCAGTCCAATATACCATTTTGGGTCGTCCCAATTAAGTTAGGGCATTTCCTTTTTTTGATATTTTTATCTCACACATAAGTTTAAATAATATATATTACTATCATCACTTTATATACTTTTCAACTATAAACATACACTCTTTAATCACTCTGCCCAAAAGAAATGCCTCAACTTAACTGAGACGGAGGGAGTAGTAAAAAGTGATGATATGAATATATATTATTTAAACTTGTGTGTGTAATAAATGTATCCTAAAAAGGAAAAAATATCAACTTAATTGGGACGATTCAAAATGATATACGCCTCATCTTAATTGCGACACAAGGAGAGAGTATTATATGTTAAAAAATTGCCTTATTTATTAAGTATGTTTGTGATTGTGGAAGAAACGGAATCCCGACAGTGCATCGATTTAGGATACTAGGAAAAGAAGGAGAGGAGAGGAGAGGAGAGGAGGTTGGTACAAAATATTTAGATGTGGAAAATGTAGTGATGTTGAAAATCTAGTGTTTGGTGTCGGGAATCTATACAATTGTCTTGTCCTTCTAATTATTTTATTATTGAATCCGTCTATTAACGACTTCAACTTCTGTCGATCTCTCATTGGCTCTTACTATTTCTTTTTCTGTGAAAAGGATTTTACCAAAATTTGACTTTCTTCTTTATCGACTTCTCTTCTTAAATGGACAAGAGTTAGATTCGAGATTGAGAAGATATCCTGATTAATATTAGAGCTGATAAAAGTTGCTCGAGCTCATAAGCCCGCCTAAAAGTTTGGGGTTTAAATGGATTTGGACTTGAAAAAATGTATATATAAATTGGGAGGGTTTGGACTAAAAAAAATGTATATATACAAAATTAGGTGAACTAATGTAGGGGTAGGTCAGTGCGACATATCGAAATTTTTTTGCTGTATCGATACCGTATAGAAAATTTTCGGTATATTCTTTTCGCATGTCGTACCATACCTAATGTTTCGGTATATCGAAAATTCGGTATGAAAAAAAATTAACACCGATACCGTACCGAATTTTCGGTATACCGATATACCGAAATTCGGTACGATATATCAAAATACCGCATTTCATACCGAAAATTGTACCGAAAAATTATGAATAAACTTATTTTTTATTTTATCTTATACAAATAATTACTTATTAACATAAAAATAAGTGCATAAATTATAAATAAATTTATTAATATTATGAATTATATTAATATTAATTGATATTAACAATTACATACAACTTGATTAAAATAATTTTAAAAAGATTACTGATGTGAAAAATATTACTATATAAATTATCAATTTATGTACAACTTACGATATATATTAGCAAATTATATTTTACTCATATGTGGAATTATATTAAATTTTGGTTATCAATTTTTTAAATTATTATAATTTTACCTTATTCATTAATAATTTAATCTATTTTTTTTCCATAATAAACACACTTAAACATCAATAATAATTATTAAAATATATATACTAAACTCATAACAAATTTAAGATATATCTCACTTTGATTCTTATTGAATAATGATATTTGAAGGTATTCGGTTCGATTTGAATATTCAATTATATATATATATATATATATAATCAAATACTTATAAATATTGAATCGAATATCATAAACTCTTATTTGTATTTGAATATTAATCAAATTATAAAAAATATTTTCTTAATTCAAATTGTAAAATATTGAATATGAATACGACTATTCGAGCACATATGTTGAATCAAATCAAAATTATTTGATTCGTTTGCAATCAAAATTACAAAATATTTATTTTATTGAGATATGATTATGATTTCAAAACAATTGTGAAAGCAAACACAAAAAATAATTTTCTTCAATAATGCGTTAATGGTCATCATATGTTATAAGAAACTATACATATTTTATAAATTTATATGTTATACCCGTTAACAAATACTTATATAAGTTCTAACTAAATATAATGTACTATTTACTTATATATATATATTAATATATTATACTTTAATTATAAAATTATGAAAAAGAATAAAAGTATTAATAAAATATTGATATCTAATATTATATATTGTAGATACAAACATAAAGTAAATTTGCAACACTATTATATAAAATATATACAATTATTACATATGTTAGCATATTTATTATAATCACAATTAGAAGATTAAAAAATAAATTATATATGTATGTTATATTTGTAAATATTTTCTTAAATAATACTATAATATATTGTATGTTATTAATATAATAAATTAAGATTATATTTAAATTATAATTTTAATCAAATATAAAATAAAATTAATGTAAAATTAATATTAAGAAAATAAAAATATATAAAAATTTGATAAGTATCGGTATACCGATATACCGAACATATCAAAATATCGGTACATACCGATATATTGAACATACCGTATATACCGAACATACCGAATGTATCGAACATACCGAATGTACTGAACTTTCAGTATATACCGAATTTTCAGTTTATAGTTCGGTATACTGCGGTATAGCTAAAATGTATACCGATATCGTACCGAAAAAACCGGTATACCATAAATTACGATATTTTTGATTTTTTTTTCGGTACGGCATGCTCGGTATACCGAATTTTCGGTATATTTACCCACCCCTAGACTAATGTAGTATAAATTGTACAACTTTCTTCTTTATCGTCTTCTCTTCTTAAATGGAGTAGAGTTAGATTCGAAATCGAACAGATATCCCGATTAACATCGAGCTCATAGGCCCACCCAAAAATATCAAGTTATATATATATATATTTATTTTTCTAAGGCCCAATACAAAAAAAGCTGTACAGTTTATACTACATTACCCCACCCAATAATGTTTTTTGCATGTATAAAATATAGACTTTAAATTTTTTATTTTTCAATTAACGTTAAATGCAAATCTTGAATCCGCCCCAACCTGCAAAACCTCTATTTTCTTCTAAATCTAGTCCTTGCACGGTCCTTAATTAGAAGCGAGCTTCTGCACTTTATTTACATTAAACAGCTTAGCTATGGATATTTTGTTCTTCCACTTGTTATATTGTAAATATTGAATTGCACACTTTCATATGCTCTAAAACATAGTCCTAACTCCTAAGTTTTTGTTATATTAACATTTTTTTCATTTCATGCTGTAGGGAGCAATTGTAATGCAAACCAAAACTTTGAGAATTCATTTTTCACAACATAAAGAGATATTAAAATGAAGGATCTTAGTACTATATTTTAATATATCTATATATACATGATAGTGGATAGATGCACTATTAAAAGTTTAGAGAGTCTTGGTTAATATTTTGAAATAGCATTGATCTAAATATGCATGCCCTTTGCTTGTAGAATCTCTTTTTGAAGTATAACACATAATGATATAAAGTTATGATGATGAAAAGAAGTGTACACTGATTCTAAATTTGCAAAGTGACAAAGCTTGAACATATATATGGGTGTGTAGTCCCTTTTGCAGAAAAAAATGTTGTCCACTTATTCTTTACTATTGTTATCTGCAAACTCTGAAACTTCATGTGAAGCAAAATAGCCATAAGGCTGTGTGATTTTTTTTTGTTCACTCATCACTACAGTTTATTAGTAACAAGAAACTGACTTTCTAGTGATAAATGGTAAGGAAAGCAAGCTAGTCACATATATCTGAATTTGCTATTTTTTCTCTTTAAGGAAATATTATCAATTATTTCATCGGTCTCATTAAAGTAGGCCACATTCTTTTCGGCACATATATCAATATGCTTTTTTTTTTTACTAAAAGTAAAAAGTGGCCTAATTTAGTGGAACGTCCCAAAATAGGAAATGTGGCCTACTTTAGTGGGACGGATGGAGTATTAAAAATAAATCATCAATCCAAGAGAACGATTATAGTATTTGTTAAAAAACGACCAACAGACAATATTTTCAACTAACTAAGCTACGGTCGCGTTATCCGTTAACAATATATATAATACTATATGAAATGCATATAACTGCATAATTATTAGTACACAGTAAATAAAGAGAAAATAGAACTTTGAAGAAATTATAACACAACCTTCCTTTCGAGTTTCTGCTTATCTTCTCGGCTCAATAATATTGTTAATACTTTTCTTTTAGAGGCAAAAACAAAACTAACTAGCCATTTAAAATATTATATACTAATAAATCATTATTATTATAAAATTTTAGATTAATTATAGTTAATCTTACAATTTTTGTTTTTAATACAAATTGGACGAATTAATTTTATGCATATTATTACTCATGTTGAAAGAAAACATATAATTTGAGACAAACAGTATGAACAAGTATCATTCATTCCATTCCTAACATCTTAGGATGAATTGTGAGACGTACTGTCGCTACGAACGAAGTTTATCCGTACTCATTCGTACAACATAGTGTCTGATTTTTAACATTAATTCAATTCCATTAGTCGCCGTTACCCACTGTGCGTCGGAGTCATTCCCTCTTCAATCGAGAGAAGAGTCGTCGGCGGCTGGAATCGAAATGGACATAAACTTTGACTTCAGGATCAGAATTGTTATGAAAGCCTCTTTTCAGATGCGGAACGACAAGATGAACCAGATTCACGGTGATGTATGGGCTCCCGAGTCCAAATTCATTCGTCATCCAACTCGTTCGTCTATTTTATTATTTATTTTTTTATTTAATTCCCTAGTCAAGATTTATATATATTTTATATTATATATATATTATATATATATCGTATCTTATTAGATATATCATATCCTATTAGGTTTAGGGTTAGTTAGAGTTTATTTAGGTCTATAAATATTTGGATTATCGTGTTGAAAAACACATATATATAATATACTTGATATTATCTCCATAAATTTTTGTTTTTCCTTCTTGGTACAAATAATGTTTGTGTTCTATGTTAATTGTTGGTATTAGGTGTTGAAAGAAGAAGAAAAAGGGGGGAGAAATGAGAAAATGAGATAGTGGCTACGGCAGCAACCATGACGATGGAGGTGGACAACACTGCATGGTGACTTTGGGCGGCGGAAACAAATTGGTTGAAGAATTATCGAAGGAGATGAAGATAGAAAGATATAGAATGAAAGAATTGAGTGTGTTTTTTATTAAGGTAAATTGTATATTTTGTTTATTAAAGATATCTTGGTATCTAAACTCCAAAAAGTGTTTATCTTTTTTACTTATTTTAAATATAATTCCACAAACATTAAATATTTTAAACATCACATATATTACTATATTTTAAACATTAAAAAAAATTCGGGCTAGCTACCTCAAAACACACATTTGTGAATACAGAGAGTAGAGCTTATTATAATTGTGAAGCAAGCCTGAAAGAGTAAGTAGATATTAGTATTAATATAGAATTGTAGGTACAGTAGAAGAATGATACGGAAACTGACAATCAAGTCATGACCAGCGGGGTCCAAAGCTGCATACTTTCAGTACAATATCATATCATGACCCACATAAATTTCAACCGTGGGATTTTTAGAACACTCGTTTTCAAAGGAAACAGAAGGGGTAAAGAAAAAAGAATCAGATAATTATCTGGGACTATATCGGTACATATTTAGTTGGCGCTGTCTCGTTTTCGCGTGGTGATTGGTTGATTGCTATTTGGATACTGACATGAATATCCCTCAAGATCCCATCCTCCCCACTCGCTCGCTCGCTCGGTCACTCAACTCACTCAACTCACTCATGTAAATAAAATGATCTATATATCATGATATAGCTTCTTGTACCATGCGTATGCATCGTTCATCACCACAAATATTTAACATGCATGCTAGTTGCTACTGCTACCTACCTCAACCTCAATTATATTATTGTTACGTACTATAATAGCCTTATATATGCCTCTCGATCGCTACCTCTCCTTCACTAGATCATGCGTTGCCACTTGATTGTGCTTCTTTAAGGCCATGCATGCTCTATTTCAAACCGTAGCTAATTAATTTTTATTATATTCTATTTGATAATATATACAAGTAATTTTTCCACAAAGTACAGTCTCCAAAAGATATGTAGTACTGATCGACAATCTCACATTTTTGTAAGAATCAAAATAAAAGGCTAAATAGTTTATTAATAGAGGCTTAAACCCCTTTTTCAACCACTTAGATACGTTCTTGCTTTAAGGTATGCATGTTTACTTTGGGTGATAGCTAGATTCCGTTGAGAATATTTAAAGTTGAGTTAATGGAAGATAAAAAATTATTCAGTCCATCGAAGCACTTTTGAATTAATCTATATTAATTATTTATCATTTTATAGAAACTATCCTCCAAAATAAACCTATCTCTAGTAATATTCCATTTTTTTCCAGATATATAGTCGACTGAAACATGCCGAACCCATTGCTTGCCTGATCAACCAGGTTGTCGCGCTTTTAGAAGTAAACGAGATAATGCATGATAAATATCGTTCAAAATGTTCACCTGGGGTGGCAAAGTCAAGTTTCACTAATTAGTTCAAATCAAATGCCAAAGAGTAGAGAGGTCGAGACTCGATCGAGAGAGGAAAAAACAAATGTCATTTAGCAAATTGGAAAAATAAAAAATTCAAAAGGACTACCGCAGTTATTCAGAAACATAACTCTTTATTTCTTTGAACGATGGTTGATAATACAAAGCTTATTTCACACAATAATGTAGAAGGGGTGCTTTCGATCCCCCAGTATAAACAATTACGCTATAGGGTTAAGCGCATAGTAGAAACCCATTTATCCTCTCAATTTCAAACGATAATACTCGCAATAATATAAACCGAAATCATTAGGGTAAATAACCTAAACTTATCGGATCATAAACATTTTTAAGATCGAGGCAACGAAATTCCTAAATGGGGACCATACTGTAAATTGGGCTTGAGGCAATCTTCCAACATAAACCATGCTTTCCTCTTTTCCAAATTCAAAGTCCACATCTTCCTTATTATGTTTGGGCTCCTCCTCTTTCTTATAGTCATCATCCTGCTTTTCTGCACAAGGCCAAATTTTCACATTTTAATACATCAGCTATCACCAGAATCCATTCCCAAGTGATACACCATTATCAAAATACCCATTTGAATCAAAACGAGGTGATTAATAAGAAACATGACATGATTCCAAATGCATGGAAAAAAATTACTAATATATATAAATGTGTTGGATTGAGAATCAAATCCACAAAAAAAAATGTATAGAAGCTGCATGATGACTAGATAATTTGATGATTCCAGATATTAATATCTCTTAACCCTCTTAGCTGGAAAACAAAATTTCCTAAATGCATGAATAATGCTGTTTAGTCTAGTGAAATTATTAAGAAAAACACAGAAGAATGTATGTCGTAAATATGATGCAAGCTTTACCGATTTAATTTACCAAAGAATTGCTAATTTAACTTGAGATGTTCTTCCTTGCAGCGTAGGTCCGGTATGCTACTAACCCAACAAAAGTAGCCGCAGCTCCAACTGTAATTTTAAGATACTCAAGTCAAAATAGCAATGCTGCATCAAGTAAGCTACATGAAGGAAATATAGGTCTTATTGAGCCAGTACTGGAACCAACTACGGTCAGCTTGAAGAACACTATGTCGACTAATATAAGATACATTATAGTGAATAGTGACTGCATACTATAAGCATAAGTGTACCTGATAGACACATGAGAGCACAATTAACAAGCTTCTTGTATCGCTTGTGATTGCGCCCGTGATCAGTTTCAGGAACATTAAGATGAGGCTGCTGAGCTGCATTCACAATTCTGGAGAAGACATTATTTATATCTCTGTCTTTCACACTTACTGGAATAGGTGCATCAATCCCCATATCCACACAAATCTATAACAAGAACAGGTGAAGGTAAACTCTAATTAGAGTATTGGTCATGCTATATCAATTTGTTTACAATATTCTTTTTTTTAGATTGCTCTGGTCCACAGAACTCTTAATACAAGTTTCAAAAGTGAGGAAGTATGCCCAAGAAGACATCAAGTACCTTGGCTGAATCTCTGCTTGATGTTGAACTTGAATCCAGATCATTTTTTGCCGCAATCAGGAGACAAGGCATCCCAAAACCACTCTCTTCCCCTTGCCTTGCCACATAAGAAAGCAATTCTACTGCTCCATTGAGAGAAGATTCGCTTGAGCTAGGAGAAAGAAATTAAATAATAATGAATGCGTCAACTGTGATAGGAGGAGCCTATATTTGATCCATTTGTTGCCATTGAAAGCAAAACAAATAATAAAATAAATTATTTAAGTGATATCGCATGTTAAGACTAGGGTCCTGATAAATTGCTAGCACTAGAAAGCCAAAGCATCCTGACCTGTCGTACACAAAAACAGCTACATCACAAGCAGCCAAAGACTCCTTATTTGATAGAAGTTTCTTAACTCCATCTTCTGGAATCTCCTGGAGTATCAAAGTCTTCTTATTACCCTGCAAATAAAGCAGGCAAAACATAAACAATAATCAATCAATTGACTGTAAAACTCAACAATAATAATCTAACAGAACAGCATCAATAGAATTTATCACACCGATCCTATATCTCATACATTTTACAAATGACAGGTAGAAGACTCAAGACCATGCTAAGAGCCCATGACTCTATAATGTCTCACAAGTTCCATAAGGTTTTGATCCAAGGCTTCCTAAAACACCTAGACCGATCAGAAAAAATCTAGATGGTAATGGTAGAGACTACAGTATTCTAAAAGGTTGGCAAAGAACCCTGACTATCTAAAAGAACTTTCTCTCTCTCTTGAAATTCTGTCATTGACATCATAGATGCAAAAATAACCTAGATTTGTAAGCATCCAGAGAATCTGCGAGATGGCTAAAAACCCATAAATGGGAAGGACCTTTGCCTCCAAAGCTACTTTGTTACCAAGGTCACACACATGCTTACAACTATCTCCAATGCAAAGTAGTGAGTTGTGACAACTTGGTTGAATATTTTTAAAGAGAGATATTAATATAGCAAATAGACTTTGAGATTAATACTCACCGCATGTTGATGAATGATATTCACAGCATATCTTTCAGTAGTTGTTGGAGTATAATTTTCAGAGAAGGGTCTGTAGATGTGGATTATGACATATTCTTATTAATTACAGGAATGAAGACAAGTGCCATAATCAATTATCATAATTATATAATACTCCCTCCATCCACGATAATCCTTCCCACTTTGACACAACACGGGTTTTAATAAAATGGTTTGACTTGGGTTGGTAAAGGGTAAAGTGTAGTGAGTGGAGAATAGGACCCACGAAAATTTAGATGATGTGTATTGTATTGTGAGTGGATAGATGGATAAAAAAGAGGGATTGTCAAAAATAGAAATAAAAGTGGGAAGAAACTTGGTGGACGGACCAAAATGGCAAAATGGGAAGAAAGATGGTGGACGGAGGGAGTACTTGATAGAATATATATTATAAGGCACAACCTGCCCAGCAATGCCGTCAACAATGCAGATTTTCCAGCCTTTTTAGGTCCAAAAACAAAGCACTGGAAGACATTTCGTTCTGTTTGTTCTTTTTTCTTATCTAGTAGCCTCCTCCTAGTGATGTGCAGAGCTGATGCCGCATTACAGTTGTGGCCAATGTATATCAGGTTGGCTATTGTTTGAACAGGATCCAATAATGTCATAAGAGCCCACTGCACTATACATTAGACATGAGAACATAGAAAAAGAATAATGTCATGAAATGAGGGGAACAAATATGTTTTGAGTTATTCGCTTAATTTCATGGACAAGTATAGTTTCAGAGACACATGCAATAATATTATAGTAAGAAAAAGTTCGAGTTAAGCTTTTAATTTATGAAAAAGTGGCGCAAAAGATAAGTGATAATTTCACCGTAAGATTGAAGTGGTGAAAGCGTTATTAAAATCCCTCACATAGTCCACAATCTAATTCCTCATATGTTTAAAAAAAAACTTTAGAATAATACTTTCTCAATAGATCAACATCATCAACAATCATGAATTTGAAATGATTTGGAATTACAACTATAATCTGTTTCCTTATGGCTTAAATGCTAGCACTCATGTTGTCACTAAAAACCAAATAAGTGATTCTAAGGACCATCATAAATTACAAAAATGATAGAAAGCTAGATGAAAACCATAGCAACTAATCATTACATGAAAATAGCTGTTCTTATACCGTAAAACATATTTTCGACAGAATGAAGGCGCATAATATGAATCCTTTACTTGATGCAAGAATGATCTTCTACCAATTTTCTAGAATTTCAGGTCTTAAATGATGAAGTACTGATTCATTTAAAGAGTGATGCGAAGAATTCTCATGTAACAAAGAGAAACCGCGCATACCCACCTGAGACAGAAATCCAGAAAGAGACAACCCACGTAGTGGAGTTCTATCAACTGCATCCTTATAAGGAGCTTCATCCCAAGGACTAAATTTACATGAAAATCAAAGTAATGAATATCAGAAAGACATGACGCAAACTTCTGCAAATGCATAAGAGGAAAAAATACAGCAGCTAGCAGAACTATTTTGTTCCACCTATCACCAGCCCTCATGAAAATCAATTATATACACACGCCATTCACCCAAAAAAAGCGACAAACACACATACACCAGAGTAATGGTTCTAGACATTAAACATTTTAAGTTTGAAAACTCATCATAATACTATGGAAACAAAAAACAATATTTTATAAATTGTACTCTATCCATCCCACTAATGATGACATGTTGTATATTCAATTGGGTGTATTATAATAATGAAGCGTGCCATAAATAATGAGATAGAGGGAGTACTTACCTTTCTGGTGCAGTAGAAAATAGATCTTCTAGCTCACTTTCCCGAAGAATTCCATCCTACAAAAGCACAAAGTTAATAGACACAAAGCAAATGCATATAATATATATACATATATATGTATATATGCATAGGCAAAAGAAAATAACATCACAAGTATGATAGCTTAGCTTGGACGAATTTCACTGACTCTGATGGGATTCATTCAAGAAAAAGAAAGTGCACATAGAGCAAAGAGGCAGCTGTGAATGTTTAAACTGCCTACAGTAACACCTTTAACAATATCAACATATTAGATCAATGTGCATAATCTACTTTGTCATAGCCTTTAAAGGGCTTAAAATAGTAAGGACAATATAAAATGCAACTTCAGAGATCTATTTTTTGGTTTATGAGCTCAAAAAATTATGTCTATGAGATTGTCCTTCTGTGGTTCTTTTTTATTTCTTTTTTTTTTCAGTAGATAGATACCTTTGTTGGATAAATGCTTTTCGCCAAAACAGTCAGAAAATTTTCAAATACCATTCATCCAGAAAATTTCCAATACCCTTCATCCAGAAAATTTCCAATACCCTTCATCCAGTTTACCATTAATGTGATGTATTTCCTACACATGGTGTGAATTGGACTTGAACATCGAACTATTGGGGACATCAAACAGTCACATGAGAAGTTAATAGTAAAGGACCCCAACTGAGGGGAAATTATATTATATTAGTCAATGCAGTAAAAAGCCCATTCTAATAGAACTTGTAAGATAGTAACAGAACGGCATACTTTATCATCATCGAATGTGCTGAAGATTCCCTTTAGAAACTCTACTGATTCACTAGTTAATTCAACACTCTGCAAGGACACAGCCGTAAAATAGGATAAGCAAAATGCTCACAGAGACAATGTTAGAAAGAAAATGAAATTACACATGTACATAACTCAAAACATAATATATTGATGTCAACTACCTAATTTAATTCATGAACATGTTTAGGATTCACTGATAGGATACTGAACGGAGAAGATAGATATATCATCTGATTTATTGATTTTAAGGATGGTAGTTCTGTTTGGTGAAAGAGACTTTAGTAGAAACCACTACAACCACTATCATCGGATCAACTTGAAGAACGGGTCTATCCAGTTTTTAATCAGAAACTAAAATCTTAGTCTTTGCATTAAAATCAACTTTCATATCCAACATCACAAAGTGCTAAAACTATATACAAAAACAAGTAGTTTTCTATGATGGTTCTCATTTTGCTAATAATAATTAAATATCAAGCTATCTGAACTCTACCTATCAGTTCAGCTTAAAGTGAACTCCATGTTTCTGTTATTGATCTAAGCAATAGAATGCTTTCCGTGGACTTCTTACATCTTTGGAACACAAACCACAAATCCTAATAATAATAAAATCGTCACATCACTGGAACACAAACCACAAATCCACAGCTTAAGAGTTCATATAAATTTTGTATATGCATGCGTGTCTGTGTGTTTAATAACTTTACTTACCTAGGCATCACATATCACTTCCCCTAATAAATCACTATACCTCACATCTTTAATCTAACAGGTATTGTTAAAAAATGAAATAACAAAGCTTATAGCATCTTTTGCTGACTTGGCATCCAATCCAGCCTTCGATCATGATAGACACCTCATTTGTCTAACAGTCTAAGATTTTCTTTTAGTTCAAAGAACATTACAGTGATTAGAGTGCAATCACCTGATCTGGAGCCCTCTTTTTGGGAAAAGATAAATAATCATCCCCAAGTTTTAGCTCATCATTGTACCCAAACTTTCTCAAAACAGTCCATGTGGTCTCAATTCGTCCTTTCTCTATAAAAAGAGCATGAAGAAAAAGAAACCCCGTCAAGGTCAGACCAAGTTCATTGACCCCTTCAGGCAACTTTTCTCGAACCACAGTCTTAACACCCACTATTTCTGCAGGTTGCAAAGGAGAATTGAAACACTTGACCTAAGTCCAAGCAAGAAGATAGAGTTAAAGAATTGTAAAGATATGAACTCTTTTAATCAAATTTTCAACAAAATAAGAGAAAACTGAATTACCTGAAATTCATTCAGCTCGTCATCATTGAGAGTGCCATCCATATCAAGATCACAAAGAATAAATATCCTCTTTAGTGCTCTCATGCATCGTGGTCTTAGTGCTTGGGTTTCTTGATCAAACAAAGGAGCTGTTGGGTGAAGAACTGCCTTTTGAGCAAAGTAGAACACTTCTTGGATCTAAAACAATTTATAAGGACTTCAGTTATCTGTAATTCTCAATTATTGTGGCCTGGAAAAGTGATCAAAAAGGTTAAACATTATCTCAAACCTGGAGCATATTAGCTGCTGAACATTCTATGCATGTCTCAATTTCCCGAAACTGCTGCATAAGCGGCATCATTTCAACACTTAAATTGTACTCTTCATCTCGCCTATCTAGCTTGCAACCAGCCACAATCACCGGTACTCTGATCTAAGCAACCCCAATTGACAAGTCGTATTTTGAATTGAATAAGATAATGAGAAACAATGACATATTGCAAAATAGCTCAATTTCCTCAATGGATGTCAGTTTCAAATGCAAACACACATTCTTAGCAGGCGTTCACCTCTAGCAACCCATTGAACCTTCTTGTGGGAGTGGAAAGTTGACTAAGCAATGAGGTATACTCTACAACATTGGTTAAACTCAAACCCTTCATTGTTATAACTGAAGCGGAAACAAATTCTTATCAGCTATGTTTTGAAGTGCAGGTCGATAAAATAGCTATGCAACGAATTAAACTCAAACTAATCAAGCTTAACACATTCCATTTAGTTAATCTTTTGCGGTGATTAACTGTTCAATCCCCTGATTAGCTCAGACAAAATGCCATGATTGAAAAAGTCCAAAATTGACCCAACAACAGCACAACATCATCGTAGTATCAACAGAAGAAACTCGTGAAGCCAGAATGCATTGAGATCGAACCTCTAATCTACGAAGCTCGTGAAGCCAGAATGTACTGAGACGATTCAACGTCAGAGGCTGATCGCATGCATAGGTCAACACTACAGCATCAGCTCGCTTCAATTCCTCAGCAAGCTTCCCTCTATACTCCAAACTGGCTCCACAAAATTAACGAATCAATCGATTCTGAGAAAACGAACAAAAGAGAAATGAAAACGCAAAATTGAGACGAAATATACACCTGCTGGAGGTGTCGATTATGATGATGGGGACGTTATCGGGATAATAATCGGAAGGGAGACGAGTGGGGGGAAGGACAGGAGGAACTTCATGGCGGAAGGACTCAGCGGCGGCGGCGGCGATGAGGCTGGATTTGCCGGTGCCGCGGTCGCCGATGACGGCGATTCGGACGCTCGTGCGAGTGCCGGAGGTTGCAGTGCCAGCTGGCATTGATTTGACAGTTGCTTTTGGTGATTGATTAGGTTTGTTTAAGGCGCTTGATTTTGATGAAGTGAAGCTAAATCGAGTTTTAATTCTAGGCAAATAAAAGGGAAGTGAACTGTCTCTGCTTCTACCATATTATTATTTCTTTTCTTTTTTCAATTTTCCGGAAAGCATAGCTTGTTTCTTATACACCAGTTACCTCAAGCTACATGTTGGTAACTTGGTGCTAAACAGGCCGCCCCTATCTAAATCAATTATCAACTATCGATATACCTTGAACGGTCACCAAACTTTTACTCCATAATTGAATTGTATATTGAATGAATCAATCAATTACTTAAAATAGAAAAATAAAAATTAAATAATAATTTTGTAAATAAATCAAAATAATAAAATAAGTAACGAAATTTGAGATGAGATCATATGGGGATGGAATCATATGTTCACATTTGTGTTTCATGTTCCATGTCCCATAATTAAATTTTAATTTGTTTTTTAATTTTAGTTTTTTATTTCAATTTTATATGTTTTAGTTTAATTTTATACATAATATTATGGTTCATCCCACTCCAAATATGATTTATAATTAATTTTTAATATTTAATATCATTTTTAATTGATTTTTAGGGTTCATAAATTCAAAATTAGAGTATATGATTTTTTTTTTAAATTGATTTTTTAAATAACTGTTAATTATGATTCATTATATGATAATAAATTTTTTAATTTTAAAAATTATTAATTATGGGACATTGGATGTGGAACACAATTGTAGGACACAAGATCGACATTCAGGATTCACAATTAAATTTTAATTTATTTTTATTTTATAGTATATTTTAGTTTAATTTTATACCCTATGAGGTTTTTGTGTTAGGTATACTTGTCTCTGCGGCTCTGCCTTTAATGTGGAAGTTTTATTTAGAGTGCAATTTTATTTGAGATTCTTGATTTTATTATATATACTTTTGTAATTAATCAGAATCGCATTAGGAAGGTGATCTTGGAAGTTGAATAAAAGCTACAAATCTCAATTTCATCATCAAACCACTAGACAACCTGAACTCTATAATTTTGCCAAAAGTAAACCTATTTAATTATATATTTTGAACGGACTAGCTCAAGTCGCCCTCCAAATCCATCGAACCAAAGCACCACCTTAACATCTAAACCTAATCCAAATACCAATATCATCACCAAAAATAATCAACTCCACTTTCCCAAACCAAGAGGCTAGCTGTACATTTTCAAAGGTGTATAGAAGGGTTGGTTGCAGTAGAAAATCTTGTTGGAAAAAATGATGGGAAGAGGAAAATAAAATAATATTTGAGAAAATAAGTGGATGAAGATTACAGTGTGATGAAGTTGGCTAATCTATTACAAAAATAATAGAATAAAATTGAAATAAAGAAAAGGTGGAAGCCGAGTCGAGGAAAGATCATTCTTTCCGCAAGACAAAATACGTCTCGGTAGTGCTCTCGGTATGGCGTGATGTCTCCAAAGATAAAACGGCTATACATCTCGGAGGTGGCAGCACCGCGAACCTTCGAGTTCCGACGAATTGGAAAAGATTGAGGACAAAGCTTCGAGGTGGCATATTTTTGGTAAAAACTATGCTTATAAGAAAAACCGTAGTGTATGTACGTGTATTTTTAATATATAGACTACGGTTTTTCAAAAACTATAGTATATGTGCGTGTATTTTTAATGTATAGACTACGGTTTCTAAAAACCGTAGTATACGTGCGTGTATTTTTAATATATAGACTATGATTTTTTATAAACCATAGTGTATGTTCGTGCATTTTTAATATACAAACTATAGTTATTAAAAATCATAGTGTATATATGTGCGTATATGTTTAATATGTAGAGTACGATTATAAATTCGGGTATTTGAACCCGACTCGGGTATTTCGGGTCGGGTACTCGGGTACCTAAAATACCCTATAATTATAAAATTTTGTACTTATTCAGGCATTTTTTTTTGGGTTTTCAAGTATTTCTCGAATTCTCAGGTATTTTGGGATTTTGGATTTTCGGGTTTTTGGTTTTGGGTATTAATTAATTATGTAATTACGTGATCGGATTTTGAGTAATACCCGAAAATATTAAAACCTAACCCCGATCCGAAAATTCAAATTTAGAATTTTAGGGTACCCGAACTGATCGAGTTTCGAGTAATACCCGAAAAGCGAATAGACACCCCTAGTCAACAGTTATCTAGAAAATGTGCAAAGAAAGATTTTAACTATGGGTGATGATATATCTGCTGAAGAAGAAATCACAGATCTAGTATTTCTTCATACATACATTCTGAAGACGTTGGATGATTTGAAGCACACGGAGGAGGACATATCAGTGGGAACGACAATGGAGAGATGTACTATCAAACAATCACGGGTCTCAAGTCAGCACTTTCTCACAACAATTGTCCACAAGAAGAAGCGGGTCATGAAAACGAGGGTCTCATAACGGCCTTTAAACCTCTTGATTACCCGATGGAGAATCAGAATTTGAATATGAAATAGAGGAAAATGAGGACAACTCCGATTTGGAAGATGATGGTTCGTGTTCGGGTAGTGATAAGCATATTCCGGCATAGAGGAAAGTTATGGAACTTGTATGAGAGACTCGCAATACACATGATCACTACTACAAATTACATCATACACCATAGTCCATACACTACCGTTCTTTCACCAACTGTACAGTTTATGTGCATTTTTTTGATAAAGACTATGCTTATAAAAAAAATTGTAGTGTATGTTAATCATAGAATACAATTTTTAAAATCATAATGTATGTACCTGTATTTTTAATATATAAACTATATTCTCCAAGTAAGCAATTCAAATTACTTCTCGAACTAACTAAATTTTAATAATCTGATTTTCAGACAAACTTTTTTTATACTTATATATTTGTAAGTGCAAAACACAATTAAAATATTTTAATTGATTAATGGTGTCGGATTCGGAACCAATACTAAAGTATTTTGGTTGAATAGAATGAGTTATGTGTATGTGCATATGGTGGGTAGAAAATTATTCAAATTTATAGTATGTGAGAGTAATATATTTAAATAATACACTTTATTCTGAATGATTTTCAATTACTATATAATTTATATTGAAGTGCATAAAATTTAAATTACCTAAATAAATATTTTAGCAGCATTAAAAAATAACAAGAATATTATTTCCTGTGCATGCAAGGCATAATACCAGTTCGGAGTCACTACAATAAAACTCTCAAATAATGACACGTAACTATTATGGATGTCACAAAATTTTAAATGCATATCACTAAAATTATCAGTGACATTTAATGGTGTAGCTAATTTTATGTAGTGACAATTTCAAATACATCACAAATTATTATTTAATAATTACATTTATAAATGTCACTAAAATTTTTAGTAACATGTCTTAAAATTTGTGACACTCATAATAGTTACATCCAAGTATCACTATTTGAGAGTTTTGTTGTGGCGGGTAATAATAAAAATTATATACAATACTTATTATATAGGGCATCAAGTTAACTTGCATTAGTAAAAAGTATCTTTTGACCCAGATTTTCTTACAGATTAACCTAATTAATAATTACTCTTGAACTTTCTATTATTTCAGTAAATTTAATTTTAGGGAGTACTGTATATTTAGAAAATGAATAGTAGGGAATCTTTGTTAAGAGAGTTAGAAGTGAGATTGTAATTAAAAGAAAACACATCGGAAGTATAGAAAAATAAAGTTAATTTTCATGTAAATGGAACTTGAAATGATCAATAAATGTAGTCTTTCAAACTCTTGTCCATTTAATAATAATCTCTCTGACTCAATAATTAACTAGAAATATAAAGCTGGATTTTTTTTCATAATTAACTAGAAATATACTCTCATTTTTTCGAATAAATATATGCATCATTATGAAAACGACCTTAAATAAAGGTCGTGACTCATTAAATTTAAGACATAAACTCGATCATGTTCTTTGTCTGTTTATTTATAGCTTCACGTAATACTAACAAATTCTGCAAATTACACAGTACTTCAATAAAAATAAAAAAATAAAAAAAAAGTGTTGGTTAAGGGAATGAAATTCATCTATCTTCCACAATCAAATTTATTTTTTAAAAATAATTTTTAAAATACAAAAATTTTATGATATGATAAATCATAATTGATATTTTTAAAAAATAATTTTTTAAAAAATCATATACCTAATAATTAATTTATCAACTCTAAAAAATAACTTAAATGACATTAAATATTAAAAATAGTTATATATTCTATTTGAATTCGATGAAAATATCATGTATAAAATTAAACTAAATCATATAAAATTAATATCAAAAAATAAATTAGAATTCGATTGTGAAATATGAAATGTGAGATAAAAGTGAAAAATTCAATCACATAGGTCAAGTAATCTCTAAAGTAAATAAATGCATGTAACTTAATTACAAACATGTGCAACTATTCATTCGCTTTCTAAAATGCACTGCTCTTGATATAAATCCAAAAAGAAAATCACCATAACGAAATTTAAAAAAGAAAAGAAAAGGAAAAAACCAAAAGAACGTAATTAAGGCACTTAATCAAGGGCATGAGTGATAACTAATACTGGCAAATCAACATAATATTATGTGATTATGTGATATTCTACCCCCAACCCACCCACCCACACACACTCCCACGTAAGAATTTATAAATAGTTAAATTGTAGGTTGGAAGTTGGAATTGTACAGATCTATCTCTCTCCCTCCCTCACAAAGTCGTTTGCTCAACAACAAATCACTCACACTTGCTTTCTCTGTCTAGATTACTCAATTATTGGGTGCAGCATGGCGCAGGATCGTTACAATGTACATGCACGAATCAACCATGATCACCGCCACACCAAGGTAGATATGTGGTTCCTCGTGCATTCCTGTTTGTACATACTAATCTCTAATGCAGTAATGCATGTCGTTTCTTCTAGAAGCACCATTCACGAGTCGAAGCGGCGCAGCAAGGCTGTGATTACGGGATAAAATCTTCGTCCTCTTTAGAGAACTCTCCGTTTCTGGTACGTAATTATTCTTGTTTATAATTAGTTTCATTTGTTTATTTCCCATGGTGGCGCCGCTGCGAAAGACGGTGGCGGGAGGCGGAGATAGCGTAGTTGCAAATAATCTTAATGCTATTCTTTTCATCTTTTCAACTTTTCAGATTAGTATGTAATTCAATGGGAAACTGGTTTTGATAGTTGGGATTTCGTTTTTTATTTTATCAATCAATAATCATATGTGATGTTGGTTAAATTTTCTTTTCTATAAATGTAGCGCGTGTAATAAATACAGATTGCTAGTATTAAATGTGTGCCGTGGGAAGATTATTAATTAATTATTAAATAGAATCATTATGTAGCGTGGGAGATATTCCGCATGTAATAAAATCCATCTCGGATACTTTGGTTCTATGACATGCATGTATCTGGAGAAAGCTTAAGTGTACATGTATTAGAGTTTAACTAATACATTCTACATAGCAAAAACATGTGTGTGTTTTTGACAATGTGACTAACTTTAGGGAAATAAATTAAGATTGTAGAAATTGTGTCATGTTCTGTGTCAACTCGTTGAATGTTATTATTGATAAACAAAGTAGACGTTACAATTCGTAGCTTAGTAAGTGGAGTGAGAATAATATATAAGTATTTATTTTGACAATACAGGTTGAAGGAAAAGCGAAAACCGGACAAAGATCCGAACGAGGAAAAAAGAAACTGAATAGGGTGAAAAGTGGGCCGGAGATGCAGGCCATTTTTCTAGGCCCAAATAGAGGATCATGTGGTACTGGAGTTTTTATTCCACGTGGACAAGGCATTGACCTTCAATTAAGCAATAAGCCAGGCATCTATTCTCTTAGTTTAAATAAATTTATCATACTTTTTACTAGAAAATTCACTTGAAAATACTACGCTCATGTTTCTTATTAATTTTATTTTTGGCCTTTATATATCGGCATTTTCTCCAGTATTGCTGCCTTCTCAATCTCGTGTGATTCAAGCACTCAACCTTAACGTCCACGAGCTTGGTCAACACATCAAGCCACATTCAGGTATTTTCACTATTTATATATTTATTTACATTTAATATACGTGTGTGAAATCAGGGTTGTCAATTTTTGACACAACACGATAACCCGACACAAACACGCACGAAATTAATGGATTAGTGTTCGGGTCGTTATCAGGTTAACCTGATAAGAACACGAAATTAACAGGTCGGGTTCAAATTATCTGATTAGAAAATTTTATAATATATTAATTATTTATATTTTGAAGTAAATGTAATTTGTGATACATTTTTTTCTAAAATATTTTGTATTTTTTTAAAATCTAAAAATGAATATATTCTATAAATTTTAAAAATTATGCATGTATTATTTTTTATTATAAATTTATAATTTTTATCATATAAATTTAATTTTTTATCGTGTCGAGAACGTGTTCGTGTTGGGTTTGTGTCGTGTTCGGGTTTGAGTTTAGCAGGTTGGGTTCGGGTTCAATAAAACCTTAACAGGTCGAGTTCGAGTTTGACCTTAACAGATTGGGTTGTTATCAGGTCGACCCAATAATGACCCACCCCGCACGATTTGACACCTATGTGAAATGTATGATTAACGATGCATGTGATGCTTATATTTCTTTCTCGAACATTTTGAGCATCAATCAGACAATCATGATAGAACTGACCTTTACTTGTTATCCTTTCCTTGCATGTAGATCAAAACAATAATTTTATGGAAAAGGTTGATGAAAATATGGAAAAGCAGAAAGAAGACTACATTTCATTTTCCCCAGAAATATTTCTACCTGAAGAATGGACTTATTAATTAATGAGCTCCCTGCACTGATCATATCAGACCTTAATTCCATTGAATTTGTTGCTTTATCTTATATTGTTTTAGGTCTACGTGTCATCACGACATATGATCAGATGCTTCAAAATAAACGATAATGGTAGTATTGGATGGTACAAAAACAATAAGCTAGTTCTCTGATTTATCTACATGGACGTTCCAGTGTTGATAAATCTTCATTATGTTGTGTAATTAGATTATTTCAGTGAATTTCCGTATATATCTTCAAATTATTAAATTATAATTTCAGGAACATTAATGAAGATTTATCAACATTAATTTCAGGGATAGTAAATATTTCATTATTAGAGTAATTGGCTTGGCTTAGTTGATGAAATCGAATGAGATCATGTGTGGCCCAAGCGTAACATTTCATATTATATTAATAAAATCGTGGCGCGTGACATGATTATGATTTAAAATTTAGGGTCCATTTGGTATCATAGATAGGATTTGAAGTGATAGGATTAATATAGTATGGTGTGTTGGGAAATGGTGGGTTTATTGTAATGAAGTACTTCATTTGGTAGACTAGTTAAGGATCAAGATTATTTTAATTTCCCACTTGGTTGGTGTGATTGTAGTAGTGAATGTTGTGTACAATGACCCAATTGACCTTAAACATAACATGAAATTCCGAAAATACCCTCACCCTTATTTAACATCTATTTTATATTGATGAAACACAACCTCAGCTCCACACACACGAAGTTACCTAAACACCTCACACTCAGACCTCTTCGTTTAGACAGGTTTTGAAGAACGGCGCTGCAGGAATTCCTTTGGATTTTGTTCGAGCATAAATTAAAAAGCATCAGGCAAAATGTAGTAAGTAGTTATTGCACAAACCCTTTTCACTTTCATCTCTTTTATGAAATCTATGTTTTGTATTTGGAAATTGTGTACAAAATTCAGACAAAAATAAAGGGGATGTAATGGTTGTGGTGATTTGATGTGGGTATTGTATTAAATATTATAATTTAATACTCAGATGTTTTGCGTAATAATGCTGAAATTTTTGTTCTCTTAAGTGCTGTAAAAAATGGAAGGTTGCATCAGTAATAAAAACCAAATTAAAGAATCATTAAATCTCTCTTTTCAAGTTTATATTATAAGCTAAAATGCTATCTTTAAATGTTGATTTATTTTATTTGTATTTCAAGTACAATTTCTAAGTGGTAAGGATTATTGGATTTTAGGTTTCAAATCATGAGTTCTATGCAAGAAGGTTTGTTTAAGATTCTTGAAATTATTGGTTGTTATAACATTCTTGAATTGCTTGCGAATGTATAGTATATTTTTCATGCCTATATGTATGTTTATTTGTGGAATGTGTTCCCTTGTATAGGTTCTAGTTCTCAACCTAAAAGGTGTAATAAAAATGACAAGGGACGGCGTAGTTGGACTGAATCTGAGGAGTTATGCCTCATAAGTTCACTAAAAACCTTAATCACTGAAGGTTGAAGAAGTGATAATGGTTTTAGAGCCGGCTACTTGGGAAAATTGGAGGAAGCAATGAAGATACGTTTTCATAATACCGATTTGCGATCTTCTCCACATATAAATAGTAAGCTTTCCACATGGAAAAAAAATTACTACTCTCTTTCAAGCATCATCGGTCGTAGTGGTGTAGGTTTCAATCTAAATGGCAATTTCAAGATCGACTGTGAGGACGAAACTTGGGATCATATAACAAAGGTATAATGCTCTTGGCTTAATTGTCATTTCAATAATATGTGATGGTTTTTTAACATGAATTTTTTTGACTACATTGTTCTTAGACTGATCCTAATGCTCGTACAATGAGGTATAAACGTTGGCCGTATTACGATGATTGGAAGGATATTTTTGGGAAGGATCGGGCTAATGGAGAGATGGCTGGGGACAGTGGTGAGGCTTGGAATGATGGACCGATCATGGATGATTTCATTGGGGGTGCTTTCTACGAGAACGATTACCATGTTAATCAGGCAGATTTGGACGACATAGACAATTTAGCTGAGAGTATGTCTGCCACTGCCTCTAAGTCAACTGAAAAACGTGATGGGAAGCGTAAGAGGTCCAAAGCTGAGGAGAAAATATCTGGAGTATGCGATGTCTTGCTTGAAATGGGAAGAAAAGCCGATGAGAGATTGGCTTCATTGGTGGATAGTCTTGCATACGAAGATCGCTTGGATAAAGCATTGAAGGGTTGCTACGAAGAGCTTGCTAGCATTCCGGATTTGAGTATGGAGGATCGTTTTGAAGTGTGTGGCATACTTGGATCTCAAGCCGACAAGTTGAAGATCTTCAAAGGCATTCCGGCCAATGCAAGATCCCAATACGTCGCTTGGTTGCTTAAGACATATAAGAAATAAGGTTTTTTATGGTTGTGTAATCATTATGAAAATCTTTTTGTGGCCTTTTACGGATCTACATTGTTGATGGATGTTTCTCCGTAACAGTCTCGAAGATTTGGACTATGGACAATTATGGATATTATGTAGTTTGGCTATCTTTTTCTATTTTGGACAAGTCATAATATGTATTAGTATTTTTATGTATCGAACGTACTTTGGATGTTGCCATGTTATTTTGATTGTTAGTATGCCTTGAATTTTGTTAGTATGCCCGACGGTATGCATTATTGTTATGTTGGCTACCACTTTTTGTTTCAATTACTCAATTATCCTATTCCGTTACAACATTGATTGCTACTACTTTTCATGTGTGTTGTATATTTGTCTTATGAGCAAACACAACAAAGATAGTTTTCATGTGTGTTGTATATTCGAATATGAGCTTTTAATACATTGCATGC
This sequence comes from Leonotis leonurus, assembly GCA_026898415.1. Taxonomy (NCBI): domain Eukaryota; kingdom Viridiplantae; phylum Streptophyta; class Magnoliopsida; order Lamiales; family Lamiaceae; genus Leonotis; species Leonotis leonurus. The sequence goes on from JAPKLX010000001.1 coordinate 5,578,648, forward strand.
CCTTTTGGTTCAATCATAGCGAGCCAGTTAAGAGATCGCTGAGATCAATGAGTAATGTCTGTGATCGCTGAATGTGTTTAAGATTAATATGTATAGCAAAGTATTCTTTATTTACGTGAGGTTATATCAGCGCTCGCTGACCTTTATTGTGAAGCCAGAGAGCGCTGACTTGGGTAATATATATCCTGAGATAGTTTGACGAAGATTTTGTCAGCGGATGATGAACATAAGTGAGCGCTGACTTCTTTTATAATGCAACACTTCATTTACGTATTAATTATCAGCGGTCGCTGAGTCTCAGAGAGCGCTGAGATATCGAGAATTAGCGCTGAAACCGATTAATTGAAAGCACAAATTTTCAAATAACTCATTTTCCAACTATCAACACCACTCAAACAAAACCCTAGCCCCTTTCTAATTGGGTACTCCTACAAATCATGTCTTGCTAAACAATTTTCTTGCATTGAATCACATGGGAATTATTGTGTTTTCGCTCCTCTTTGAAAATCTTGCTAAGATTTGGTAGCTCCCTCCAAATATTTCCCTTCTCTCATATGTGTACAAACTGCACGGAAGGTGTTTGTTAAAATACCAATGAGTAGGAAACGCACCAAGCACGCCGACATTGAAGAAGGAGTGGAGCAAGTGCAAAGAAGTAGTTTTGTGGATCCAAGTCGTGATAACTACACCTCGGAACAAGGTAGTTTATTTACCCGTTTGACAAGGAAAAAATTAACTTTGCCTAGATGTTTGGATTGGGAACTTTTGGAAACATTAGGTGTGAGAGATAGAGTAAGTACTTTATTAAAAAATCTTGGCATGTATAAATACTCATTGATGGAAGTAGATGGTATTATTCTTTTAGGAATAGAATTCTTAACTACATTTGATGTAGCATCGGACTTCCAGTCGTTCAATTGTCGTTTACTAGGGCAAGATATTCGGGTTACTTCCTCAATGATGAAAACAATCTTTGGATTTCCGTCTAAGGGATATCATAGAGCCCCTCCTGATTTTAATCCAAATAGAGCTTGGTTTGAATTGACGAGATTTGATAATTGGGAATCGGGGGGTATACCTAACGGTTTTTTACGGGAACCTACTGTTGGAATCTTGCACAAATTCCTTGCATATTGCATTTCTGGTAATGACCAAGCCAATAAGGTCAATACCGTTGAATGTTATCTTCTTTATTGTGCTGTGAAAAACATAAAAATTTGTCCAAGCTCATTTATCTATGAAACCATTCAATCTATCCAACGTCGATCCCGATGTAAAGCTGCACTCATTCACTTAGCAACAACTATTGCGATCCACGTACGGCTCATATCAGCAGAGGGTATTGCACCACGACATCATGAACCCGTTTCATGTAAGAAGATTGATATGGGGGAGTTTCGTGGGGCACCTTTTTCTACTTCTCGTACTAAGTTGGTTTCACAAGAAAACCGACATTGTGTGAGAAAATATGTGAATGCACTAGCAGCTCAAGGTGTTGGTGTAGCAGGGATATCACGTGGTGCTCCAAATAATGTAGGAGGTGAAATTGATGGCGGTGATAATGATGTGTCTGATAGTGATGGTTCGGAAGATGATGTTCGGGATGATCCTCCAATGCAATTTGACACCCCTGGTGTTATTGGTTCTTCAATTTCTCATGGAGTGGGTGATTTATTTGCCGAGTTTCGTACTTTTAGAGACGATTGGAGTACAAGATTTGATCAATTCAGAAGTGATATCAATGGTCGTTTAGATGCACAAACAACCAAGCTCGAGGAAAATAACTCTCTACTGGTTGAATATAATGCTCGACTGGATGCTCAGAATAAGCACATCGCTACTCAAACTGAGATTTGGCAAGCACAAAATGCTCAATGGAAAGCTAAACAGAAGTTGATAGAGGATCAAAGCATAATTATGAATTTGATGCAGAAACAGTGGAATCAATGGAAGAGCAACTTTGGTGATGGTCCACCAAACCAGATGTAACTCACCGTCTATGAATCTTTACTTTTTATTTCCTAAGATGTGTTTTGTTGAGGCTTATCATGGATTCTAATTTTAGTTCTATGTTTATTTATGATTGAATCGTTGAACTCATGTTATTGTATTGAAGACTATGTTATCTGGTGAAATTGAGGACTATGTTATTGTGGCGCTGAGTTTGTTTATGGTATTTGTTATTTTGGATATGTGCTTTGTCTAATTTTATGAAGTGGGATGCAGTTCCCAAATATCTTTATATGCATGTTTTGCTAAAACATTTAAATTAATAGGCTTACATTACAGTAGACGCATTACATCAACCAAAGGAAATTAAATTAACCATTTGAAATTACATTCCTAGGACCATTCAAACATGAAAGTGCGGAGGTTACATTACTGGAAATTACATTCATAATAGGGAATTACATGCAAATTGTTAATAACATTACTAGGAATCACACCACACACGTACAACGTTTTTTCCGTTCTCAACTTACTTTTTCCACCATGGGCTAGAAGATGCACATGAGATGTGGTCATGTTGTTTTGAGGTGAAGATTGTTTTTTTCTTTTCCATTCCTTCACTAGTCGAACCCAATATATGGTTCGCCATCTTGTGCGTGCTCGAAAGTTGGTCCGGCTGAATGTTATCCTCTTCAAATAATCTACGTTTTGCTTTAACATCAATGGGTCGTGACATAACTTCTTGATCCTCTTCTCCACCATATTGGGTATCCGACAATGAAGGTATGGACGTGTCATATTCATTTTCATCCGAAACCCAAAATAGTATGTCAAGGTGAGTCCACTCTGATTCACCTTGGTAGTAGTAAGCTTTAGCTAAGTCATTATCCTAATTCAAAGTTAAACAATATTTAATGGGGGGAAAAACCAAGTTATGGTAAAAAGATTTAAAAAGAAAAAGTTATGAAAATCACCTGGAAAAGTCGTAGCCAAACCGATTTTCTAGCTTGTACAACGTTTTTTGTACGATGCCAATTTGTACCGGGATCATTGAGGATCATTTTGAACGTCTGATATAGTTTCAGTAGCATGTCTCGTTTCTCACATGCTTCTTCCCATGTGAGAGTCACGCAACAAAATTTCTTCACATCTTCCATGGCTTTTCGCAGAACGTAGTCGGGAATTATAGGACCATTCCAACGAATATCTTGTTTGTACATCACAAGCATGTAACAAAAAAATTATCATTGCACTTCATCCACTTTCCCCTATAGAAATAGTATGATTGAGTAGGTACATTAGGAATAGACATTGCTTGAAGAAGAAAATTTAGATGTAAAAGTTTGGACAAAAATTGGAGAGCTTATGTAAAATGAATCATGTAACCCTTCTTTTATAGACACAAGAATGAATATTTGATTGAGAGTAAACTTTTATATTTGCAACATTTCACTAAAGATTTATGATTGGTTCTTGTCTTAATTTGATTGAGACAACTCAAATGTCATTAATGTACTACATTGACCACATTTGTTCCGCTTTTTTTACAAAGATATAAATTTCCTATGCAAAGAGTCACAAGCCAAATTACTATGCACCAAATCATTATTTGATTGAGACAAGCCAAACCAATTAATGTCACACATGAAGAGTAAATTTGAAATTGATAAAAATAATACGTAATAGTCAGCGGTCTCTAACAATTGCAGAGCGCTGAGATAATTTACGTATTATGCATAAAAGATGTATTACCATGAATTGCAACACAAAGACAACGCTCTCTAAAAACTCAGAGACCGCTGATGCAATTCTCGTTAATTGAGATAGAGATAACAGCATCAACGCTCTCCTAGTAGTCAGAGAGCAGAGAGCGCTGATGCAATCTTCAGTTAATTACAAACATTGCTAAATATAGTATTACTTCATTAACCTAAACAAAGATAGTACATGCGTGTGCAACATTATTTGTCACACAATTCCTCTAGACAAGCCAAACCAATTGTTCATTCAGAATTACATTCCATAATCAACATTCCATAATGAGTGGGGAAAGTTTATTGGGAAACTTGGATATTTATGTTATAAAAGGTGAGTTTTATAAAGGAATTAATTGAGTTGGTGTTGCAAATTGAAACTATTCTTCGTTTAGAGGTAAGATATCTATATGATGAAGACAACACATAAATAATGGACACAATATCTTTAAACAATCTTTCATTGATTGAAAGTTGAACAATGTTGATGATATGATACAAACAATGACAAATATTAAAAGATATTGTGTAAGATGTTGGAGTTGACAAGTCCTTTCTCACTATTAAGCATGTGAAGTATCACATAGCAATGTGAGTTTACAATAATAACTTTGGAGATTAATTAACGAATGAAATAAATTGCCCAAACAAAAGGAAGTCAATTTAGATAATTATACCCATAGAAGTCCTTGCATACATGTCTTAATACCACATGTTCAAACACAACAAGTGTTCAGACAATGAAACAATAACCAAAATGTTAATACATTAATAAGAAATGATGTTTAAAATACAAATCATGAATTATATGCCTCCCACATCTCATGTGCCAAAATGTCTCGTGCATTTGTCCACGCAGCTGATGGTTCCACCATATCGATTATATCATCTACTGGCCCTTGGTTGTTGTCCTCCACATGATTCTCTTCCACCTCTAGCTCGATTGGATCAAAAATCATTTGACTTCGTATGTAGTTATGAAGTAGAAAGCACGACATAATTAACTTCATTTGAACCTTAACCGGGTAGAACGATGCGGATCTTAAGATCCCCCATCGCTTCTTGATGATACCAAAGCTACGTTCAACAACATTTCTTGCTCTACTATGTCTTAAGTTGAATAATTCTTGAGGATTTTTGGGTCTTGCATTATCCGGCCCCCACTCCTTTAAGTGATATCTGACTCCTTTATAAGGAGTTAGAAAACCCTCCGAGTTAGAATACCCATTATCATATAGGTAGTAGAATCCTAATACGTAAATTGGGTTACATAAGCACAAGAATAAATGTTTTCATAAATGGAATGTAAATATTAAAGCAAATGTACCCCTCGTAACCTTCAGCCCTTTGTCCCTGTTAACCGCATCTCTTAATACCCTCCCATCCGCGGCGGATCCTTCCCAACCCGTCAACACATAGATAAAATTCATGTCTCTATCGCACACTGCTAGAGTATTTGTAGAGATTTCACCCTTACGGGTCCTATATCTAGGCTTATCAGAAGGTGTGACGGTGACATTAATATACGTGCCATCTAGAGCACCTAAGCAACCCTAATTCAATGGAAAAAATGAACAATAAATGTCATTTACTAGATTTTGTAAGTTTTACTATTGAAATATATAATAGAAAACAATCATAGTTATTTGTACCTTAAACCATTTCCAACGTGAATCACTGCTATCGTCAGGCACAGGAGTAGGTTTGGCAATTAATATTTGATGCAACTTTAACACAGAATTTAATACCAAATGCGTGTACCGGAAGGTTGTTTGGCCTGAACGAGAGAAATCAAAAGCTACGGTACCATTTTTTTATGATGTGCCAAAATTCCAATGAACATGGCAACTTGTTCTTCTACACTAACGTACCTACCATCACTTAACCCTCCTAATTGTTTTAATAATAAACAGAGTCTACCAAATGTATTTCAATCCATTCTTAAATTTATTAGACAATTAGCATCAGTCGCTTTTACTAACCTATTTAAATGATGAACTTGGCTAGGGATCCTTTCAATCATGCTATATGTGTCATCGCAAATTAGATTTCGTTTTCGCTTTCGATTTATTTTCAAAAGATCATTTAATAAATCTACAGCAACAGAGAGTTGGACTAAGTACAAATTAATAATTTCTACAATCATAATTGCTATATAAATGTTTCTTCTACTATTTCTCATTATGCCGTAATCTTAATATGTGTGGCCAAGATTTCAGTTGTGGTCTCCTGCTTGCTGTGATCAAAAGGAAGTTTTGGTCAAAAGATCTATTTCAAACTAAGATCACAATCACAATCACAAATAAGTACAAACAAGTGAACAACCATATCAAGTATCCAAATATGGTTACCTCTGGAGTCAATGATTTCCACTTATCACCACCAACTTTACCAACCTAGACACATACCATTCACTCCATCAGGAAGCATAAACAGTATAACAAATAAATAATGGTAAACCAATTTTGTAATTTGTTTATTATCACCAAACGTGTTCAGAAAATAAGATATATTTCAAACTTCTATGCACAAGATTAAATGCTATTATTTAAAAACCATGCTAAAATCATCATATCAAAATATAATATACAAGGCACAAACTTGCTAAAAGAGTTTATACAAAGTTGCTGCAATAGAAGGCACAAAGTTGCTGCAACATACACTATTTATGTTTGTTTCGGTCTTGTTTGTTTGGGACGTTCTTTTTCAGCAACTTGTTTGGAACCAACATGGTGAAATACTCAAATGTAGCTGCCTTATTTTCACAATCGTCATAGATTGTTTCACAAGATTTCCCAAACAAACATAAATTGTTGTTTACATGCCAAACTTAAACAAGGCATCACAAACAAATGGATAAAATCCAGATATATCCAATTATGTTTTAGGACTCTTTGTCTTTCCCAATTATTCCAAACGGATTTATAATCCTCAGCATTTCCACTATTATAATCTACACTAATTCGAAATTAGGACTAGTTCTCATATTACAAATATTTCTCAGATTTAGGACTAGTTCTCAGATTTAGGACAAGTTCACAAATCGACTTTTTTCTCAGAATTAGGACTAACATACAGAATTTTTTTTAAAGCATGTTAATCTCAACCATGAAAGATGAACAAACAAGATAGTTCACAAATCCAAGAGGACATATCGATCACTTTCTAAATGAGTATGTGCGACACATTAAATTGTAATTAGGCTATTATACTAAGCAATTAAAATCGACTATTATATCTTATCTAAGAAATGAGTAAATACAAGCATGACAAAACTACCAGAATCATTTCTCCAGAAGATAATAAACTGCATACAGAACTTCACTACAAACCAAACAAATTGTAGCCCCAAGTATGTCAAAACTTTTCAGACAAAACATTAACTTTAGACACAGAAAATGGTTCATCAATAAGAAATTTAAATAGCATATGCACTCAACTCAGCCTTAGCAACAAAAAACATGAGTCAGTTACGCCGGAAATAAAAAGAAGAGCATGAAAAGAAACTTGAATCAGCTAAATCACAAATAAATAACCTTTGATTACTATTTTCGAATTTTTCTTACAGAGCACAGATTACAAAATTATAAAATCTGAACAAAAGAATGTTGCAGGTTCGATTATTTCCAAACAAGTCATAACACAAGTAAAATCAACTCTAATCCAAACAAGTCATAACAAATATGAGCCAAAATGGATGAGCAATACATTTGGGTTAAGGTCAAGAGTTGGAAATCAACACCCCAACACAAACTACAGTAAACCCTAAAAAATGTGTTCCAAAGCACCGAAGAAGAAGAAAGATTAGGTCTTAGTAAATAACCTTCACTTTTCTTCACAATCGTAGTTCTAGAGCTATAATTTGTTGAAGATGGAGTCAATTTCGACTACAATGGCATATTAATGATAATTTCAGCAAGCTAGCGAAGTGGATTGGAAGAAAAAAAAATGATTTCTTACAGTTGAGACCACCTCTTACCTTCGATCTCAATGTTTGTCTGCACAAGCTTTCCTTCAATTTTGCCCGATTACGTCGATCTCGCCGCCTTCGATTTCAGGGTGCAATCGCGCTTCTCACACAGAGGTATTTCGAAGCATTAATCAGAAAATGGGGGAAGGGTAGATATGTCATTAAGATCTTTTCCTTTATTTACTGTTGGGAGAGGACTATTCTAATATCACCTCTTGGATGAGTTTGTAAACATGCTATAACCTGGCAATTTTTTCGGGCCAAGTTAATAGCGACGGGCCCTTAGCAAATCCAAAAATGGTACCAAATGAGAGATATAGCCTGTTGAAGTTAGCCCAACAGCCTTAATCAAGGCAATCAAATGAACCCTTAAAGTACATATATAAGAAAAAAATATTTTATATCTCAAATTATTAATTATATCATGTGTTACGATCTTATTAATGTAATAAAAATTGTCATACCGATCATTCGGCAATAGAAGATCCAAAATGAATCTTATCACTAATCATCTACGGTGAGGAGAAATATGTTTTTTCTTGTATAAACTCAATCATGATACTTATTTAGGTGTAGGGCATAATTTTGCATGAATTCAAATCGAAAGAACTTTTGAATAATATTGCTATTTAAAAAGTAATTTAATATTAATTGGTACCACGTAATATAGCTACGCTTGACTAGGAGTGATATCTCCAACCAACAAAAAGTTATAGATATACTATTTAATTTAAGAATCATCTACATAATTAGTGGACAAATTAAATCAAACACACATTACTTACCGCAATATATACCCACCCAATTTGTTATCTAAATTCTAACAAAAAAATATATGTATATATGAATAAATGCATGTGTCTAATTTTTGACATTGACGTTCATCTTATCCACAATCTTCATAAAAAAATAATAATAATAATAAATAAATAAATCTATATATCTTGACGGGATTAGGTGGAAAATTTCGAATTCAGATTGCAATCTGGATATATAGTAGGTTGGTTCAACCACTTTTTATCTAATTGAATTTTTATTATTGAATGTCCATTCGGAGATATGTAATTAGGGTTTTGCTTATAATAATTAATTATTACACCAAAAATCATAACTTGGCACCAAACTGTAGATTCAACGTTCAAATTCAAATTTCACAAAAGTAAGACCAGTAGCTGTCGCCCGAAGCTAAACAATATGCCCAAGTCTTTGATCGAGCTCAAATTTTATTTAATATATATAATTCAATTAAAAATAATAATAATATTTCGTTTGTTAAATGAGATAGTAAAAGTACACTTGATATATATACATGTCATTCCAAACTAAAGCATATTTGTGCGGAGCCAAACTGTCAATTTCGTTTCTGGACAGAAGGATTTGGAGAAAGTATACGATTATAAATATAAAATCTCAATTTGACAAATTCACCATTGACTTGATCATCTACGTTTTCTCCTTCATCAGTAAATTAAATAGATATTCTGAATAAATATTTAATTATTTGTATGTACATCATCAAATTCACAATAAAATTATTATTAATTACCAAGATAGAAAAATCAAGAGCATGCATGTCGGTGTCGTTGATCATTTCAAACTTATGTACCAAATTAAACATTAATTAACCGCTCAAAAGAAACAAAAATAACCTTATATTAAATTTCCATATCCTCGGCAAAATCTATGGAAATTGCAAGAAAATGAAATAAAAGTAACATATATAGCTTCAAGCCATCAAAATTGTTATATATATATAAAAGTTTTGGATCATAACTTTACGTGAAAAATGAGAAAAAATATCTCAATCATTCAATTGTGATATTTTTTATATATTAATTGTTGGGAAATATTTTATAAGTGTTTTGATTCAGATTCCAATAC
>JAPKLX010000001.1:5588212-5698367 GCA_026898415.1 Leonotis leonurus
AAGTACAACTCAACACTGAAGTACCTCCCTTCAGTTCAGGAGCCACTAAAAAAGTTTTAATTGTGAAAAACTGACTGGTGTATTCCCCCCCCCCCTCATACACTCAGTTTAACTCGTTTCGGGACCAACATTAATTTTTATTTAAAAATCAGTTTTTGCGTTCATAAAATAATGAAATAAAATTAAATTAAATCAATCTCAATCATTAATTCTAGATATACTAAGGACCTAAATTCATTCTTACTACTCACAGGTAATTTAATTTCTTTATCATATAAACATAACCATATACAAGCAACATTTATTTCCTAAAATGTGACCATTTCTGAAATTGACTCAATTTATTATTTATTGTAACAATTAAGTTGGACGGTTGTTTTACTTGTGGAGATATACAAACCTTCGCCCTCAAAAAGATTATATGGTTTAATCATTGGAATGGGTCGATCTCTTATTTACTTTTAAATTATATATATCATTTCCCCTTTGTTTGTTAGGTTAATTGTTCACTAATTACACTGATATAATATTTCATGATCATTATTTATGTCATGTTTTAATTAAAATTAAAAAGAAAAAATATCAAAACAAGCCATATAAATAACGGGAGAGAGAGTTAGTTGAGCAACGAAGTTTCGCCAACAAGATGATAAGCACCAAAAAAGCCAACTTAGTGTACAAATGAGAATAATTAAACACACATCTGTTCGTATATAAATGTACAGTTACTTTTATAACCCACAGTGCAAGTTCGTTGTCCCTATTCTATTGTAAATAAACCCTGTAATAAATAAACGAGTCTCTCATTCTCAATTCGGTCCCTAATATAATGTCTTATTTCAAAACTACCCCTAGCTACTTTCTCTTATATCCCACTAATTTAGATACACTTTAATCATAAAATTCTCACAATTTTTGTTAAAGTATGTAAAAGTATGTCTAAATTAGTGGTATAAAGAGTAACATCTTTATGAAGTAACCATACTATATATGTTAATTAATTTCGATTTTACATTCACTACGTTTCTTAGAAAATAAGTATAATTATTAAAAAATCATAAATAATAATTACAATTATAAAAAAAATCATAAATCTAACCATATATATTTAAGAGTGATAATATAAAATAGCCAAAAAAGATTGTAAAAGACAAATAATAGCCACCAACATAATAATAGTTAAATTCTAGCCATTTATAAATTTCTTATACTAAAATACCCTTGTAATTATATCTTACATTTTTTAGTATGAATTGTATCGAATCGTATCATTCATACGTGATACTTAATTTTATTAAACTGCATGTACGTATAAATCGTATGAATTGTATCGAATCGTACCATTCATACGTGATACTTAATTTTATTAAACTGTATGTACGTATGAATCGTATGAATGAATATTATTCATACATTTCATACCATTCGTACCATTCATACAATTAAATTTAAGTAGAAGAGTATTTATGATAATTCACATTTAAAATGGCTAAAATTTAAATAGTTATGTTTGTGGCTATTATTTGTCTTTTACTATTTTCTTTGGCTAGTTTGTATAATTAACTCTATATTTAAAACATTTTTTATCATTATAAATTTAAAAAATATAATTATTAAAAGGAAATGAAAAAAATAATACATTAACATTTATTGTTTTACTGTAAAATTTTAAATAATTAAAATGTAACTTCAGTATACTAAAATAATTATTTTTACTTATTTAACCTCTTAATTTTAATTTCCAAGAATACAGATTTGAGCTGGCCTAGAGGGCCCACGCCCAACAAAACACGATTTTCATTTTGAGTATTTCCTTTCCTTCATATTTATCAAATGTTGCTAATAACTTAAATCAATAAATAAAGAATTTGGATAAGTGGATTTACAGTACCTACTAAACTAACAAAAAAACTCAATACAAAAGCAGATGCACATAAACCACTTTCTCCTCAAAGTGTATTTTTTTTTATTGGTTGGAGTACTGATTAATTCATTGCAAAGAAAACTAAATACTGATAATTAATATTGCAGGGATAGCCTTCTAATTACCCGTTTAGCAAAAAGTCTATTTGGCACTCTTTTAATTAGTAAGTAAGATTGGCCATTTAATTAATTAATACCTTCAAAAACGTCACAGCCTTTAAAAATATATGATACATAGTCAATTGTTAGTGAATGACTAAATCTTGATAGTAAATCAACTCTTACAAGCTTACTTTGGTGGATAATTGGAATAATTAATAAACAAATCTTAGCAAATGAATCAGCAATAATCACACGTATTAAGCGAATTCTCTAATCTCATATGCAAAGACTTCTTCATGCAACTTAAAATAAGTTTGGTTTAGTTTTGAACCAATTAAGTGGATTAGTTTAATTGCTGCATGCGAGAGTTGATGAGGTGTGCCTCTGTGCCTTGCCTTGTTATTACAACTTTGAACTATAGGCTCACAGTTCGGTCCTAAATTATACATATCGGTTTTGTTTGGTACTTAAATTATAATACATCTCAGATTAATTTACTCTATAATTATTTTAATTATATAATAATTATATGTGAAATGAGATATTATAGCTTAGATACCAAAAAAGTCTTAATAGTTTAGATCAATTTCTCCTTCCTATCTAAAGATGATCAAACATCATGATATATCAGTTGTTAATTAGGCTTCTTCGTGAGGTAAGTGGAACCATATATATCCTAGCCTTGCATCAATTAATTAAGTGAGTTAGGTCGATCAATATATAGCATATTACAAAATCTACGATAAGATCAACTACGCAGAGACTCGTTCAAGCAATTTTATGAAATTAAGAAACAATATTTTTCTCCCAATCAACAACCCCATGCAGATTATTTCCAATCCCACAAAATAACTTATATTTTTCTCGACACACAACACAACTACCCAACACCTGCAAATTGCAATCTACTTCACTATAAATACAACACCATTATTCCCAGATTAGTCATCACCAATTCAACTCATTTCTTCTTCCTCAACCATAACACCTACGCACTATCAATTATCACTTGTTTAAATTCTCCAAACCCTAAAGAGAAAAAAATATACTATTACCCTAGAAAAATGCCTCGACAAGAAATCGAAACAATTTCAACATCGACGATCAAGATCGAATCAACAGCTAGGATCACCCTAACCCCCTCTGATCTGGAGCTTCTCTTCCTTGAATACGTACAAATGGGGCTCCTCTTCCCCTACCCTACCCCACCCCAACTAGCCACCCTCCTCTCCACCTCCACCTCCTCCTCCATTATCCACCACCTTAAATCCACCCTCGAACAAACCCTCCACTTCTTCCCCACCCTCGCCGCGCGTCTCGCTACCACCACCTCCTCCGACGGCGCCGCCACCTGCTTCTTCCTCGACTGCAGCCACAGAGAAGGAGGTGTACTGTTCATCCATGCAACCGCAAAAGGCTCGAACCTCACCATCTCCGACGTCAACGAGTCGTCCAACTCCGGTCCCGGCGTCGTCCCCTCCCTCTTCCCCCTCCCCGGAATCTGCAACATCGACGGCGGAGCTCAGCCGCTGCTGGCGGTGCAGGTGACGGAGCTCGTCGATGGAATATTCCTGGGCTGGACCGTCAACCACCTCGTCGCCGACGGCACCGCCTTCTGGCATTTTCTCAACTCGTGGGCCGAGATCTCTCGCGCCAAACCCATATCCAAACTCCCCATTCTCAACCGCGATAACATAAACCTCGATTTAATCGGGACACGAGATGTCTACATTCGCAACGAACTTCTCGCGATTAATCAAAAGAATTCCTCCGCCGATAGTACTAAACCCGCGGCGGAGTTGAGCGAAAGGGTGTTCGTCCTCACTAAAGAAAACGTATCCAGACTCAAAGCAAGAGCCAATCAAGAAATGGAGGAATGCAGCGGCAAAATCTCGTCGCTGCAAGCTCTCATAGCCCTTCTATGGCGCTCCATCATACGTTGTCGTTCGGTGCCCGCCACCGAAGCGACGACGTTCGAGATTCCGATGGGGGCGAGGCAGAGGATGAGCCCTCCCCTCCCCGATGAGTACTTCGGGAACGCAGTTTTCCCGGGGGTCGTAACCCTAGACGCCGGAAAAGTTTCCGGGAACGGACTCGGGTGGACCGCGTGGCAGGTAAACAGAATGGTGGCCGGCGCCAACGGGGCCGAGAAAGTGAAGGATTTCTACTCGAGCTGGGCGAAAGAGCCTAAGTTTCTTCAGTTTGACGATATCCCTACTAATCATTTTATTCTGATCAATTCTCCGAGGTTCGATGTGTACGGGAACGACTTCGGGTGGGGACCGCCAGTGGCGGCGAGGAGCGGGAGAGGGAGTAGTTTCGATGGAAGGGTCACAGTTTCTGCAGGCTTGGATCAAGGGAGTTTGGACGTTGAAGTTTGTCTGCTTAAGGACACTTTGTGTGCTATGTCTGAGGATGTGGAATTCATGGAGTTTGTCACTTTGAAAAATTGATCCAGATTCCTCGCTTATGTTCTTTATGTGGGTTTGAAAAATTGATCCAGATTCCTCGCTTATGTTCTTTATGTGGGTTTTGATCTTGTGATCATCTTCATTATTTATGGTTTCTGGTATTGTAATCTTTCGTTTGATTTTGACATTATTGTGGTAGAAACTAGTGTTTGGAATGTTTTGCTTGTTGTGAGCGTTTTATAAGGTATCCAATTGAAGTTGTCAATGGCCAATTATATATTAAAATGTCACTTCATGCATTTGAAAAGTTGTTTAACATTTTTATTGCATCTCGAATTGTCCTCGATCGCCTATGTATGTATTTTCAAATTGCCAACAGCCTTTATGAGAGAAAATACATCCAATGATCAGCATATAATAGCTAGAAACCTAAAATCATTTACATATACTCTTGATTCGACCACCCTCGAAACTTCGATCTTTCGCTGACTGACTACACTGATGTGATGTGATGGTTCAATATCAACTTAAGTCATTTGCAGATACCTTTTAGATTTGACATATGATCAGCCACAGCTATCATTAGTCTGGTACTAATCCCCACACTTCTTGGCTTCATTACTAAACAGGAACCATTTCAACTAAAAGCATAAGTTCTGTAATTTGTATAGATAAGTAATACTAACTCCGTCCCACCTCAGTTGTCCACTTTGCTTTCGGATCGCAAACCAATACACTCTTTATTATCTTCTTCATTTACCTCTTTCACATACTTCTTTCACCTACTTCATTCACTTTTTCTTCTTTCACCTACTTCTTTCACCTACTTTATTACCATTAACTCCCTCTATTACACCTTTATTCTTTCCTTTTTAGGAAACAAGACAACTAATGGGGGACACCCCAAAATGGAAAGCGAGACAACTGATAAAATAAAACTTCTATAAAAGTTAAATTTGTAGAATGTCAGTCAACATATCAATTTGATAAGGACCCAAACAGTAAATTCAATACTACATGAATATGTTAAATATTTATTTAGTTTCGTATTTTCATGTTAGTGGGTATATCAGAAGTACAGACGAGACGAACTATATCTTTGAGGTATTTGATTGGTTAGCTAATAAAATCGTTAACTATAATAAAAATTGAAATTTATATACAATTTGTAATATGAGATTTAGGCTTGGACTAACTTCATATAAGAGAGGGGATTATGATAAAAACATATTATATCAGTGTGACAGTGAATAATTTATATCTTAAATACAATAATTAATAGTTGAAGTGTAAATCTAAGTAAGTTTGAATGCTGATAATGATAGATAGCGAGTATTATTAGCGGACCACTTATTAGTGAATACAACTTAGAAAGTGAACTCTTTCCGTGGAAAACAAGTAGAATGCACTTTGTTCTGACTTCTTAGGACCTGGTCATTTTCTTATTGTCATTCATTTCTTCTAATTGCTCTTTTATTATATCACCTTTTGAGTTGCACTTATTATGTGTGATTTGGTATATTTTTGCAAAGGAAGTGTAAGAATTTCAAGAATTTAGACCAAAAAATAATATTACAAATAATGTCAAGAAAACAATAACACAAAGTGCAGCAGCCCCTACTCTTGTTCTTCTTCATAAAAGCATTCATCCAGTGATTTAGAAAATCCTAATAAATCTGCATGGGGTGTTTTGAACTCTCTGCTGAAACTTCCTTCATCACCATCAGCATCTCGTGGAGACGAAAAGTCGAGGCACATCCCACTCAGCAGGTTTTCATAAGAAGCTGAGGTCTCTTGTGATGTTAGCTGGTGGTACTCCACAAGCTGGTGCAGGCACTGGTTTTCCCTTGTTAAGTTTGCATTCTCATTTGCTAATCTTGATTTTTCTGCCAGAAGTGCTTCAAGTTGAAGCCTCACCAAATCATCGTCATCTACACCTACTCCATCGCGAAGTGTCCTGTTCTCTTCCTCTAACAAACTACATCTCTCCTGCATAAATGCCATATCCGATCTGATCGACTTCAACTCTCTAGCCATGCTTGCTGCTCTCGTCGCCATGGCCATCGCAAGCTTTAGAAGAACAAAAAATTTAATTCCAATAATAATACAACCCCTCAACCTCGTCATAAATGTTATTCAAGTAATTTGAAGAAAAGGGTACTTACATTTTTTGCTTTCTTCATGTTCTTCATTTCTTTTGAGTCCTTTTGGTTTGCCTCTTGCAAATTCTCTTCCTCTTGATCGTCGCTACATTCTTCTGAATCCAACTTTCGCTTCAATCTTCTATTATTGTCAACGATATATCCTTCTTGTTTATGTTCAGCTTTACTCTCTTCATTTACAGCTTCTTCTTCATTTTTGGCTTTCTCAAGGGTCGCGTGCAGGATTTCACTCAATTTAGGAGTTTTGGCTAGATTTCTAGCTCCCTATAAAATACAGTAAAGAACTCAGACAACACATCACTTTGTTCTGCTAAGTAAAACCATTATTTCACAATTATATATTAAGAGATCTCATTCATATCTTAGAATAAGAAAGCCGTACACATAAATCTGAATTACTTCTACTAAATATATCTAATATGAAAATGGTGCATACAGGGATTTTCAGGAGTACAATTTCCACAGTATCTAAAAGGTAGATTAGTAAATCTGATACACACCTCTGCTTTTAAGTTTTGACAATTACAAACTTAATTATTAAATGAGGGCGGATTTTTACCTCAAGGGCAGTCTCGAGATTGTTAGAGAGCTGAGAAAGAGACTCAGCAACTGAATCAAACCCTCTCATCAAAAGCGTAGAGTCATCCTTCAATCTCCTCCCATGGTCCAATGCTTCAGAATTCTACAAATCGAAAGAAACCACGCATAAGAAAGGGGGGAACGGTGAAATTAGCTTCTATTTAGACCTCAAAAGCTACGAGAAAAACAAATTGTCCACCCTTTTAAAACATTGTATAATCGGGAGCGAGAATTCACCATTTGTGCGCTTTGATTCTCGAGAAGCGTATCCACGCGGCTACGGAGACTGCTCCAAAAGCGCTTATCGGAGGAAGGACTGAACATTTGAGACGAGGAACCCATGAAAATTGAAGGTCCCTGGTGAAAATTGGTGAACTGAATTATCAGGATTTGTATTAAATGAAGAATGCTTGAGCTTAATTAAAGAGATCACGAAGAGTACCTTGTGGAGGGAAGCAGGAGATGGAGATTCTACAGAAGTTGCCATTAGAGCTATCTCTTGGATTTGGAGAGAGGGGGGGGGAAGAGAGAGTTGAATTTGTAACGGATAGTTTGTAGGAGGGAGGCGAGGCTTCCAGATTTATATAGAAGCTATGGGGTAACGTTCTGATAATTCAACGGCTGAGATTTGTTGGATTTCCTTCTGGTGTGTGATCGGAAAGGAAACAATTAAGTATATTCATTAGTAATTATTACCCCTTCAATAAAAGGGCAAGTGAGTATATGTTTAGATACATGTATATCGGAGTTGTTGGAATAATTATTGCGCATCCATAAAATTTTGAATGTAATTTTGTCAGAAACAAAGGGGAAGGAAATGAAAAATAAAAATGAAAATAAAGGGAAAAAGAGAATAAAAATAAAAAATAGTGAAAAAGGTTATTAAAAAAATTAAAGTGTGGCTGCTGGGATTCGAGCCCAGGTCTCCACGGCCACAACGTGGAATTCTTACCACTAAACTACAGCCACTTTATGTTAATTTTTCTAATAAATATTTCAAGTCAACTTAATTGTATTTTAGTTGAGTTGTTCTGATTTCAACTAAAACGGTATAAAAAGTGAAAGGACAACTAAAACAGTATAAAAAGTTGGCAACTCAAGGGTTGCAACCTTGGCTATACAGCCTATACTATATATTGGTTCATTCCAAACAAAGTCATACAACGATCAAACTTCACTAAACTAGAAGCACAATTTTATGAAATATAAAAAGAGCACATTTTTTCTGGGAAATGTGAAATTCAATCCAACTGACATGAAACGATCTATTAACCAACAACCTTACAAACAACACTAAGAACCTAAAAAAATGCATTAAAAAGCAATGTCTAAGCTAATAAGCCTTGCACACGTCTCAGTTCTCATGTTTGATTTCGAGGCCCTTAAGTCTTGATTCCAGTTCATCTTCAACGTCACCTTCTTGCTCTTCCCCTTTATCACAGTCCTCTCCATCCGGATTGTTCTCATCCAAAGGACCTAAAATGTTGGGGAAATTCTTGAATATATCTTTCACGTCATTGATCCCTTCATCAGATATGTAATTCCCATTGATGTTTAGCAACTTCAGACCAGGCTTGCTTACAATGGATTGGGCCAAGCACCTGGCACCAGTCCTTATCATATTGGTATTCATGTCAACAACACACAGTTGACCATGGCCCTCCTCTAGTGCCTTTGCGATCAAGATTGCACCCTCATCCTTCAATTCATTCTCAGACAAGTTTAGTTTGGCAAGAAACTGTTTGGAAGCTATACAGGAAGCGAGAACTGGAGCAGCTTTAGCAGTGATTTCATTTCCCGCCATCTCCAAGACTTCTAGAGATGGGGCAAACTCTTTCAGGGCATTCCCAAGAGCAATGGACCCCTCGTCCTCCAAATTCAAATAACTGAGATAAATTTCAGAAAGATTGGAAAATGCAGATAACACCTTGCTCAAAGCCAATCCACCATCCACGCCAAACATATTGTCTCTAAGATCAATCTTTTTTAAGTTGTTACATGCTCCGAGTCCTGTAACTAGGGCAATGCCTCCCTCAGATTCCACCCTATTGGATGAACATCGGAAATCTTCCAGAAGAGGAGATTTACTCACTAGTTTAGCTATAGCCATTGCCCCTTCATCTCCAGTCATGTTGTTATGAAACTGAAGGACCTTAAGTTTATCAGTTGAAGGAATTAATTCATGCACAGCCATTGCAGCCTCCTCCGAGATACCATCATTAATCAGATAGAGCTCCTCCATTTCATACTGTGATTTCAACAGTGCATCAAAAGCCCTGATACCCTTCTCGCCTAATGCATTGTTGGACAGGTTTAGACAGCGCAGTTTAGAACCTTCTAGTGATGATGAGAACAATTCCATGACTTCGAGAGCTTCTTCCTCGGGCCTTCCAGCAACAAAATCCGATAGGTCAACTTCAGTTAATTGATCCTTAATGGAGGACAGTATAGGCTGAGCAACAAGTGCTGCCTCCCGCCCAAAACTCGTGTTACTAAAACATATCTTTGTATATCTACTTCCGGAATCCTTCAAGAGTTTCAGCAGCTTCTCAGCTTCATCCGCATCAATTTCTTTTCTTGGATCTCCTGATATATCAAAAGTACTTACATCGGATACTTTTATTTTGTCTAGTATACCAAGTTCTGTGTCTGCTTTTGCAACGGGCCCCCGTTTGATAACATCAATCATGAGACGACTACATTCCTTGGCATATAACTGCACCGCTGAACTTCCATCACCATCTGATTCCTTCTCAAAATGTCGGTTCCCTGCAGCAAAAGCTGCAGTTTCTATTCGCTTGGCATCCTCTGCAGCTTCTTCTTGACTCAAAAGGCCATACTTTCTAGACCAAATAGAGGGAGTTGCAAGATTCTTCGTCATTCGCTCAACAAGTTTCAGTCTTGTGCTTTGGCTTGGAGGCCACAATTTCACAGATGTTGTGGTATATTCCATATCAAACAGCCTACAAAAATCCATTGCTATTAGAATCGACCTATAAAGTGAGAGAGAGAAGAAAAAAAAACTGCTATAAACTGCATGCAAAGTCCAGCACATAGTGATAACTGTTCTTTAACCCTTAAACTCAACTCCGACATGGTAACTACGACGAATGAAACTGAATCCGAATTACCGAACAAAAGAAAACAAAAATAAAAGGGGGGGAAACAAAGCGGACTAAAAATAAAGAATAAAAATCTAAAAGTAGTAAAGAGTAATATTCCAGTTAAGCAACTTGCGAGTTGATATATCCAAAATAGCAGAGGCATTAAACATAGTAAATAAGAAGATACCGATGAAGAAGAATTGAGAAACGCCGGGAACGAAGAGGAAGGATGCAAATATGTAATAGAACCAGAATAGTGGAAACTGAAAGTGAGAACAATTTTAAATATAGAGAAGAAGGATGGGAGTGGGAGCCCTGCTTTGATTTCTCCCGCTACGAGACTTTCGGAAATTTTTTCAATTCGGATAAGATCTTTATTTTTAATTTTTATGAACTTTAGGCCCATCTATATTTATAAATGGGCTCCTCACTTCTTTATATTAGAGCACTGGGCTTTCTTTTATATTTTTATTTCATGGTATACCACTTTTCCACTTCTTTGTTTTTTTTATTTAAAATTCATATACGCGTCTTTAAGTGTTACATTTTCTTTTTGAATTGTCCCAACATAAATGTTATATTTTCTTTTTAAAAAAAAATTATTATTCACACAACTTTAAATAATATATTTTTATTATCATTTATATTATTTTTAACTATCTTTAAATTTTGTGTCCAAAAGCAAATGTAATACTTAGAGTTAGACGGAAGGAATACATGTTTACATTACATACCCACACTTTTCTATTCGTTTTAAGTTAACTCTTTTCTTCTATTTAATTAATTTCTCTATTAACGTGAAAGCAAGTATATTTTAAAACTTATATGTTATCAATTTATTTATTTTTCTTTTTTGAAGGCTTAAACCCAGCCTCCATCCCCTTCCCCATCTAAAGAAAATTAAAGCTATATCATATGCAGCACCTAAAAAGAAAAAACCTTAATCTAAATCGTCGATAATAAGTGCGCATAGCTGTGTTCTTATTATTATATATATTGCTTATGTGAAACATTTGTTGCCATTACCAACTAACAAATCATAATTTAATCATGTGAGTGTAGATGATGTTTGATGTTAGGCACCATTTCACGTCCTCTATTTTTATTTAAAATTAATAATTATTTTACATCTAGTTTGGAGAAACCCTCAAGTGGTTGTTGATATTACAACTTCACAAATACATTATTTTATACAACTAATATAAAATTCTGTTGAAACTGACGTATGACCATACCAGACATGGGTTTGTACATCTATATTCTATACACACACTCAAATGTAATGGCAAGTAAATTTGTGCTATCATTTTATCCATTAAATAAATATTATCATATCAGTATATATTATCCAATTTAGAGTGGGTAGGCTAATCAGTCTACAATTTAGTGGGCATACCAATATAATAGTATTAGAGGCTTATCACCTCATAATTTGGTAAATCTAATCACCCCATTTCACTTATTCTTTTTTCCCATATCCCAATCATGCATGTTTGTTCTCCAAACATTATTTTCTAAGCTTTGGTAATTTGCAATACCTAAATTTTTAATTTAAAATAGTGCCTTAAATTGTGAGACAAACTTATCCAAAGTTGGATGAGCCTTGATAGCGATAGCAAGGTCTCACTTAAAGTATGGCTGTTATAAATTTGGTCGGCATATTAAATTAAGGGAGAAAAATAAAACTACCCACTTTGAAGAATTGTACGTATAAAATATCCAAAATCTCAATGTACATGTTAAAAATACTCATTTTGTGTTGGGATTTAAAATAAAACTGAAAAAGTGGTTAGATTCTCTGCTAAAAGTTTGTTAGGTAAATTTATTAATTTTATTAAACAAATATTATTTAAAACAACTAAGGGGTGGACCGCCCCTTTTTTTCTCTCCTTCTTGTTTATGCGTGGACCATCCACCCCTACCCAAACCTTCATCGAAGAGCCATGGGAGAGAGCGAATAAGACATCCCACGACATATTTAGGTTCAGAATCACTCTCTGAACATGTTAGAGCGTGGACCACTGGTAAAATAGGGATGGACCGCCTGGCCCTATGTCGAGCGGTCCATCCATATAGATTCTGCATATATATATTTTTCTTACATTTTTTGTGGCATGAAATCTAATTTTACGTACATGTATGTTGATGTTTGATAATTTAAGTTTATATTATGTTTAATTGAATTGTTTTGTTCGAATTATACATGTTTAAGACTTGAATATATGATTTTTGGCCTTAGAAAAATACATAGAATCCACGTTTTGATGGACCTCTGGTAAATTGTCGATGGACCTCTGGTAAATTGTCGATGGACCGCTGGGGATGAAGAACCTACCCAGCGGTCCATGATTGTGATATGATATAATTATTGTTGTTTCATTTATGTGAAAATTATGTAAAATATGTGAGTGATTTGGTGTTATACGTAATTAATTGTGAGAATTATTATTGTTTTTAATAAAGTTTGTAAGAGGGTGTAAGATATTTATGAATTCTATTTACTTTTATATGTTTTAAAAATGAAATGGGTATTTTCTACAAGTTGATATTTTGAGTATTTTTGACATGCATTTTTTCAAAATGGGTATTTTTCCATATTAACACTTAAATTAAATACCCAAAAAAAATACTCCCTCTGTCCCACTAAATTAGACCCATTTGTATTAAAATAATACACTCATCTACTTTTCAAATGAGTCTAATTTAATGGGACGGAGGGAGTAAGTGTGAAAAGTAAAAGTAAAAAAATAATGGAGGCAGAGAGTGAGAGAGGCGTAGTCGGAACCTCAAGCTGATTGAAAGGCTACCGACACCGACACCGACACCGACACTACTGGCTTCCATGAATCAATTAATATTCCCCTATTGCTTTCTATCACACCCACAACTACGTGTATGTCTGTGAGAGAGAGAGAGTATTGATATGGAATGGACATACTTTTACTAGAGAAGGCAAGGAACTATATTTTGCTTGCACCAGCAGTAGTGGTAGACCTACCCAAACAAAAAAAAAGAAAGAAAGGGCTATAATTAGTGTCCAGCGAGATAATGGTGTGTGAGGGAGAATGGGTTTTGTCTTCCATGTAGAGTAAACCTAAAATATACCCTAATTTATGTAATGACCAAGCATATTTCTTGCTTCTTCCTCCAGTGAATGTGAATCTACTTTATGCACACAAAAAGCGGTGTGCCATATTCAGGGGCCAGGAGATATATCTCGTTGAAGAAGACCAATAATTGAGAAACAGTGTTGCCCATTTTTGCAAATGAGGATGATTGGAGCTCCAGATCTGTCAAGAATTTAGTGTAAGCTTGCTGCTTACTCTTCTTTTTTAGGTCTTTTTTCTTCATCAACTTCGTTTTTGTTTGTTTTTGGGTTACGGGCTCTCAGTTTTCCTGCTCCTCTTCTGGTTTTTGTGCTTCACATGTTAATTCGTGCTGTGTGCTTTGACCTGAGTCTTAGTTTCGTTCTGGAGTTGCTTGTTCTTGATGTGGAAAGTATTATTATGATTATGTTAATTCAATTGTTCGTTTTGGGTTTTATGTTTTAAATTTCTTGCATGATGTGTGCTATGAGAAATGATTCTGAGATTTTTGAGGTGATTGTTTCGATGAAGTTAAGAGGTGTAATTGGAATGAAGATTATATTTATAGTTTATATATCTCCTCGAGCTGTAGATGGACAATAGTAAAGATCAAGAATTCAAACCCACCATTTTAATTTTAAAGTGGGCACTTAGATTTATTGAAAACGGTAAATAGCTTGTACATTTGTACTATTATCTGTTTTTGTTATGAAGAACTTTTGTAAAGATGCAAGAGCTATATCCATGTTTGTAGAAATCCTTGAACAGTGTGGAGATATGGATTTTTGGATTCTTCTTTTAATCTCTCGTGTCATGTGGACGATTTGGTGACTAAAAGAAAGAGAAGAGATGAATGAATAGGATTCGCCTTCTTTACATCCCTCTTGTGTTAATTAATGAATGGATCATTCTTGAATGTTAAGGTTGTAATGATGCTTCTTTGGGTATCATTTATGTGCAGAAAATCTAGTCGAAATTTAGCTACTTAATAAGAAAAATGCCAACCAAAAAGAGATACTAAAATTGCCAGTCTTTAGCAAATGGATTCTGATGCTAATTGATTTCAATGATTGGCAGCATCGCCCACAACAAACGTTTGGGTCTCGATAGAGGAGGTTTATGCCCCAAAAAAGCACCCAAAAATGGGAACCTTGGCCTATGAAACCAATGAAGTGTGCTCAAGCGACTATGTAGCGCTGGGGCTGAAGGACTTCAGAAAGGAAATTATAGAAAAGCCCCAGATTTTATCGCTTGTATCGACATTGCTAGAGAGGTCCGTTCAGAAAAATGAAAGGATACTAGAAACTTCGCAAACCAAAGACTTCATCACAATTTTTCATGGTTTAAGAGCTCCCTCTCTCACGATTCAGCAGTATATTGATCGGATTTTTAAGTATTCATGCTGCAGCTCTTCCTGCTTCGTCGTGGCGTACATTTACATGGAGAGATATATCGAGCGCACGAATTCATTGCTAACTTCTCTGAACATTCACCGACTCACTATCACCAGTGTGATGATTGCTGCAAAATTTATGGATGATGCGTAAGTTACCTAATGCAGACACTATTTCTCCTTTTGGTTTAAATATTTACTTATATTCACTTGCAAAATCAATGCTTCGATTATTTGTCTCAGATTCTACAATAATGCATATTATGCTAGAGTGGGAGGTGTAAGCACATCAGAGATGAACAAATTGGAGATGAAGTTCTTGTTCACACTTGATTTCCGGCTTCATGTTAATGTGCATACGTTTGGTAAATATTGTTCGATACTTAAAAGAGAAGCAAAGGGATCTCTCATAGAGCGTCCCATCAAAGCATGCGGAGTGGAAGAGAGCTGGACAAGCAAGGAAGACTCCACCTGCACTCGATCAGTTGCTCAATGATCTGCTAAAGAAAACTGCTGTCTGATCAAGCACGAAGAAATTTCAGCTGTCAACATATTGTACCTTAGGAGGGCCAAATCCAGCCGTTAATAGGTAAAGTCATACCATTGCAAAATTTTATGACTTCCTTTCGTGCAAGCCCGGTCCTTAATTACCTCATTCTGTAGCATTTTTTATTGCATTCACGGATGATCAGAATAATTGATAGTTTTCATAAGCAGAAATTGGTAGAATTAAAAATATCATGTATCATGAGTAGATGCAATAGGAGTTGTCGGCGTTGATAGTAAGAAGTTTGAATTGAAGGTAATATCTGTGGTATTTGAGTTGTGTATGTTCACATTCTGAATATTGTGCATTTGTAATATGTTACTTCTCCTCCCACTATTGAATTACGGAGAAGAGAGCTATTTGTTGTATTACTTTATAAATTTGTTAATTAAAGATCTTGGAAAATGAATTATGTAGCGCAAGGTGAATGCATTGTCTTTTCATTACATTGTTTTTAACGATTTCAATTTTTTCATTAATTTACGGTTCTCTATGTATTTTTGCAAAAACCATAAATTCCAATTAAACTAAAGAAAACATAAGATTCTTCTTCATTAAATAAACTATATATTAAGAAATGATGGCTATTCAATATAACCCTACAAAAAATGAGATTGAATTGAAAGGAGATTGAATCTGGAATCTGGAATCTGTCAAGCTAGATACATGACTTCACTCTTTTGAGCTAAACGTATCAAATTTCTGTACATTCTTCCGTATGTCTAATTTGGTAAGTGATCAGTAGGAAAACTTGAAGCACAACTCACATCATCACGAACTGGTTTTGTGAGAAGTCTTACAAAGTAACCGAGAATATCTGGTAAAATAAGTTGGATCATCTCAGAGTACCTGTACAACCATATCAGCAGATGAAGTAGGTTGTTATGTCACTAGACAACAACTTCAAACGATTGAGAGACGAGGAATTCAGAGATGTATTCAAACATTACCAAGGCCTGATTCGTAGTTTGTCGTAGTTTTCCAAGATGAATAGTATACACGCATTCCTCAATGACACCGCATTGAACGCCTCAGACAACTCGTACACAGAGCAGAGATTCTCAACCGATATACACTTTTTAAGACAAGATTATATACCAAAGTATCAGTAATACAGTAACAGAACAAAGGAATAAGAGATCCCGGCAATTAACAAGTTACCTTCGCAATGGTGTTTTCACATAGAAGTTTCAGACCATCGAGTAGATACTGATCTGCAGCCCTTAGAAGGTCTTGTGCAATATCTAGGTTGACCTCAACTGAACCTGTGTATGTGTACCTGCAGTCGAGAAAATGAACACAGATTATAGTCTAGATGAGAATGGTAATAAGGGTAATGATGGAAATTCGGGGTTTATTCACCTCATCATCAACTCAAATACATCCCATCTGATATTAGGAATCTCTATGTCCTTACCATCTTGCTCCTGCAAAGAATTTCAGTGAAATATATAAGAGATTCACAAACCGTTGAAGAATTACAGGTCCATGAAATATAAGAATCATGTTTGCTAGAAGTTTGTGTTTGTAGCAGCTAAAGATTCAAAGGAAAATATGTTCAACCATTACCACTACAATAGTTGGAGATGAGATAAATATGCTACCAAAAAAACCGATTATCTATCAATATCATGAAAACCATGTGAATTTCAAGAAAAATGTCCTCTTCAATGGATAGCTGGAAGATCTATGAGGGAATTATTCAGTCCATTTGGTGTAATTGCCTTCCCTCCGACAGAAGATGATCCACAATCCTCAATCATTCTTGCAAGACTTCACTTTACAAGTTTGCCCTAAGATATTGGGTAACTATAGTGTCCACAACTGGTTCATTTACAAAATACCACATCTTAAAGTGGGATACATTCTGTGGTCAACTGACAGGTTTGAGAAATGCACAGCTGTGGTTACAGTTTCTTAATGATATTCTTGGGTGGAACCTTAAACAAATGCTTCATCATTTTAACGATATTCTAGTCTCTTAATGATATATAGGCTAAAAAGAAAGCACGAAGAAACTTAAAATAATCAGACAAGAAGTGGAGCAAAGAGTACTCACTCGGTAACCACCACGAAACATGGCACGAAACGCATCAGAAGAAGCAAGCAGGCAAATTCTGTGTGCATAGAACCGTTTCCCTGATTATGAGAAACATGATAAGATACTAACAAGAAATTCTTGATCTTGAACAAGAAAACTGAAAACCATTCAAGAAGGTTCCATACCTTCGACTAAAAATGTCACGTCAGACAAATTAGGATTATTTACATACTGTTCACCCAGATGCACCTACAACAGAATTGCACTGCAGTTAGTAGACATGGACTCAACAGATTCAAGACATTAGTAACAGCCAAAATCAGAGTTAGCTTTTTAACATAGCACTAGCAAGAAGTGTGTGGCATACCAATGCAGCTTATTGACATTTCCGGGCAGCATACTAGAAGTTGCAATGTATACTTAAGCAGTTAGCCTATAATTATAACTGGTCACTGATTTTACATAAGTTGCCATTGTAGAATGCCACGACAATTCTCACTCATAACTCAGAGGATGGTCACCTAAGCTTTCTTCTATGACTCATAACCTTCTACATCTTATCATACAAATTTAGAGCATATATCTTGGATATACTTTCTTGGCATTGGATGATCAAAATTAATCGTAGCAATAGCAACGACTATGTCTATAACACAAGGAGTTTCTGGAAAGAAAGAAAAATAGTTGGGCTTCTCTTCTTTTGCTAATACCAACTTAGAAGCATTTCCAGGGACTTGGGGAGTAAAAGTAAATATAATATTTCTTAAAATGATTGTCAGATACTTTAAAGGAGGTAATAAGCTCGAAATCAATTCATAAGCTCGTAAAGAGCAGAAAAATCATAGATGATCTTCATATAGGAGGAATACAACTGTCAGCACTTCACTGTGTCCACTAGAAGAATTGGCTCGTATTTTCTAACAAAAGAATTACTTCTCTTCCATTATTGTATCAGTTAAAAGTTGTTGAAGGATAATTCTGAGGTAGAGCCACAAGTTCCTGTTTTTCTTAAGAACAAAGGATTTTCAGTTTTTCTGTCTAGCTTGAGGAAAATCAATTTTGGCTGAAATTTAAGAATGATGGATTATAGAAAGACATAAATATGGCAAGAGGATATTGACTGACTAACACAAGAATTCAAAACCAATGAATGCAAATTGTCACCTGAACTGTTGAGGAAGGAGATTCTTCCACTGGAGAAAGAGAGTTGGCTTTATTAGCCAACCTGCATAAAGCTATAGAACTATTTCTTTGATTTTTTGGGTCAGTTGATCCCAGGAGCTCCAAGAGCAGCATCAGTCCTGCATGATATGGAGTTGGCAGGGCAGCCAAGTTTTACTTCCGAGTCAAGAATTGCAGTGCATAAAGTCTTATGCACAAGAGCACACGCCACTGACATTGTTAATAATTTATTGAACAGCATACCATTTTTATCAATGAAGATATTTTTATGCTCATCTGGAGAACAAAGATGTGCCAGAGCCAAAGCCACTCGTCTTTGGATATTTTTCTCTCCCACACGCATCATATACAATAAATGGCTTAATACCTAACAGTATGAAATGTTTAATCACAATAATGTGAAAATATCATTGCAAAACAAGACAATAAAGATCATGCATACCAATTTTGTCAACTCAGGAAATCAAAATTTCCATTTGTTCAGTTACATAAACTGTAACAAAGTTCTAGGATCATTTAAACTAACTCACCCGTCCACAAATCTTATCTTCTAGTCTTATCAGCGTTTTTGCTACACATACTCTAGTACCCTGAAGCAACAGCAATAATCAGACAAGTCACATACATGTGAGAAGGTATAATATAACTTGGTCAGCCAACTAAAGGATATATCTTTACTGAAAAATAAAAAAGTAGGCCACACATACTTGATTAATAAATCCACCATCTTGAAGCTTTTGAACTAATCCTTCCTTAACAAGATCTGGAATATTGTCCTGCAGGATGCACGGAAGGCAGAAAATTATGGTATCAGTAAATTCAAAAATAAAAGGGATCAATACAAAATAATATTGGACTGGATCTTAAACTTTCATTACACCTCATTGTCAGCAAGTTCATAGAGAGTAAATGCTGCATTATGTTGTACAGATCCATTTCTCGACTCAAGGAGCTTCAGTAGTGGAGATATTCCTCCACAGTGAGCTATACCAGCTTGGTTGTGATTATCCTGCAAGATTGCAAGCTTTATTTTGGCATTTTATACTACACAACCAGAAATAATTGAGAAGGGGAAACAAACCAAGTGTTTGAAGAATGAAGATATGGTAAATAAATGAATAGAAGAATATAAAATGACAGATTTTACCTGAGATAACCTCCCTAATGCAAAAGCTGACATCTCCTTCACTTGAATATCAGGTGACTGAAGCATTTCAATTAATAGCGGAACAGCACCCCGTTGAACAATATGTGCCTGCACAAGCATAAACTCAGTTGTCAGAAATTGCTTGAATAAAAAATCATAATGTAAATTGAAAGATATTGATTTGGTCAACCTTACAGTCTGAATCTGCTGTGGCAAATTGCCCAAGCAGAAGAGCGGCTTCTCGCTGGGCATCAGTACAAGAAGACCTGAGTCAAAGACATCAAATACTTAAGATAAGACAGCAAAAGCAGTATGTAATGGTCACATAAAGAGATTAATGCACATGCAACAAATATTTTCTCACGTGCTATTGGTCTCTGCAAAATATTTTTGCACATTCGTACCTCAGTAACCCAATGACAGGCTGCAAAGCTCCAGCAGCAAGAACTTCTTTTTTGATGATTAAAGATGAGTGTACCAGATTACTAATTACACCAACCTAAAAATATGGGCATCATTAGCAGTTGAGAAAATTATAAATTCAAACTCAGCAAATAAGTTGAAATCTGAATATGCAAAAAATGATTATTAAGTGCTGAAACATAGCCCAACCGCTTCATAGTGGAGATCCATATCTTCAGAGTGCAGCATTAGTATTAGAGTTGGTAGAGCATTGCATTCCACAATCTGAAAGTAGCCAAATATTTAGAAAGCAGCGGTATAAATTAAGCATGTACTTCATATAACTTTTATCATGTAAACCTGTTTTTTGTTCTCGTCACTTTTAAAGGCAAGGGTTCTAAGAGCTCCAGCTGCTGCTCTCTGCACCCTTGGGTCAGAAAATTCAAGCAACTCAACAAGAGGAGGAATGCCTCCATCAACCCTAATAAGTAATAACATGGTTTTATAAATAAAAAAGCGTGGAATATAAAGATATCCAATCATATGATTCAGGGTAAAGAAATAAACCTAATATGGGATTTGATGTTGCTATTTTCGTGAGCCATATTTGATATTGCATCAGCAGCTCTCCTAATTACCCCATTCACCTCTTGAGAACTCACCCCGTCTTTATGCCTCTTTAACAGACCAACAAGATATGGTATGGCTCCTGCGTCGAAAATAAGTTGTTGATGCTCTGGCTGTGAAACAAAAACGGGGGTCAATAAAAAATACATGACGGACTCACAACTGCATGAGAGTAACCATTGCACAAGCAACAAACAATAGGATCATTCTAGTTGAGAGCCATCTTCCATGATTAGCATGATGGGATATCATTATTCATAGTTAGTAAAAGAAAAGCCCTCAACCGTATTGTGAACTTCCAGAATTACTTACGGGAAAAAAGAAAAGAACCGACAAACATAACAAAAAATAAAAACAGAGTGCAGTTACCTTGAGAGCGAGAAGCCCGAGCGCATGGGCACACGCTTTCTCCACTTCATGTTCGTATGGAATCGAATCAGTGTGTCCCTCTCCCAAAGACGGTGGAACCTGCAGATGTCTGACCAACGATGGAACCGCCCCACAATCCACGATCACACCCACTAATTCATCTGTCACCATACACGCGGAATCAAAGCATCTATTCTATTATGAACTTCAAGAATCAGAATACAACCATAGAAAAAAAAAATGCTTAAAAATAGATGAACAGAGCACTCTTCAGAATTATTAGTCCCTATCCACAAGAATCATAGATGTAACAGTTCCTAACAAATCGATACAGAATACTCAATATCCAACTCATGCGCTCGCGCATAAATCAACAAATTTTTCACCGAAAAGTTGAACCGATACTTTTTTTGCTAATTTCTGCTATCTTTTCTTCTTCCGTACCGTTCTTGGCGAATTCAGATAGGATGGTGGCTGCATTTTTGGCGGCTTCCCGACTTCTCTCCGAGGAGGAAGAGTGCGCAGAATCGAGAGTCTCGACTTGAACCCTGACTTCGCAAACGAGCTCTTGATACAAACTGACGTCATCTTCGCAATCATTGTTGAGCCTCCTCCTCGATCTCCGCTGCGTCGAAGACGGCTCGTCGCGGTGGCGCCGGCCGGAGCTTCCGCTCCTCCTCTCCATGGGTAGAAAAATTGAGGTGAAGAGATGAGAAAATTGTAGTGTGTGGGAGAACTGCAGGGGTGTTTTCGGAAATCAACAAAAAAGAGGAAACGTTCGTTTATATAATGTCGATATTTGGAGGGATTTTTGTAATGAAAACCCGCTAATTTTAAATTTTCAAACCCATGTTCTCCCGAACTCAAAAGGATTTTTTTTTTTTTTTAAATGAAAATCCGCTAATTTTTTAATGAAAACCCACGTATTTTTATATAATGTCAGAGAAAAAAAATTGTTTTAATAGCTAAAATTAAAAGAAAGAACAAAGAACAAATGAATTCCTATTAGTACATTTTAGCCACTCAACAAGATTAGTCACTCAAAAGAACAAGCCAAAAAAGACTTGCCGGAGAAAATCAGTTTATAAACTTGTGATAGATGTTAAAAAATTGTAGGTTAATTTTCAGTTTCAAAGTCTCCTTTTAATATCCGCAAACAATTTCTCACTGTTCCATGTGTCTTGATTAAATTTATAATTGTTTCTTTCATTTCAGATGTTTCAAATCGTGCAAATCTATAAAAAAAATGTGATTAATCATTTTTAAAAAATGATAAATTATTAAATCACCTCTAATTGTTTCATCAAAATATTCAAATCTCTCACCATTATTGGAATAACGTTTGTTTTAAAATTATAAGATAAATGTCCGAACTCTGCATTGGGTAAAATGGGCAGTTTAATTTTAGAGTTTTATCATTCGATCAAAATGTGTAGTCCAGTTTAAGAATATCAAATAAAGCCCACAAAATTAACTAAATTGGGCATAGTTTGCTTATTAATTTAAGAGGCCCATTTAGTGCAAGGTCCATGTTTGACCAATGAAGAATGAATGTATGTAAGAGTAATTCAATTTGAGGACATTAGGAGAATAAGATAATGGTGTCTCAACTTTAAATAATTATTTTCATATTTTCTTTTATTTTTTTTCATTTCTATCTATTTTACAGAAGTTAATTTTTTTTGTCATTTTAGACTATTCAATAATAAAAATATACTTAATATTTTATTTTAAATTTTTCCTTGTAATTTCTTACCTTTTTTTTTTCTCAGTTCTCACTATCACAAATAACAGGACCTCTTACTCCATACATTAATACACATATACCTAACATCTAATCTCACTATTTAGAAAATGTGGATTCATTTATTTTATCAACTATACTCGCCAAATTAAAATATGTTATTAAAATTTGTATCGTTCCCAAAACTATGAGTAATTTTAGTTAAATAATGATAGAAATAGTGAAATTTGAAAATAATAGTATTAATCTAACCAAACTTTAAAAAGGAAGGGAAATTATTATTTTTAAAGGATAAAAACAAAAAGGTTGTGTACTATGAATTTATGAGCAAATTTTATATTAGGGCAGATTGATTGGGCCTACCTACCGTGTATACTTGTGTCTGAAAACGTTAATTTTATGGGCCGTATCTCTCTTTCTATATGGAATTACTTTACTTGTTTCTAATAAATGAGATACATATCTACCAAGTAATAAACATTTATTTAGTGTGAGTATAACTAAACCGAAATAAATAAATAACCTTTTTAGCATTAATCAATTATATATATAGGCTGGTGTATTTTGTAATCATCCATGTAATATTTATGCGTGTTATATATGTATGCGTGTTATTGTTGTAAATAAAGATAGTATAATATTCAATTGTATGACCTATTTAGTAAAGTATTTGAAACTACTTAACTTTTGTAGTTGGGGAAAATATTGATTGGACTACATATTGTTACATTATTAAATCGTGACAACCTAATTAAGGAGTAAAAAGTACGTACCTATAAGGCTATAATTGATATCGTACTGTTTGCGAAAGTTATTTAATGATCGTATATAAGTCCCAATTTTCAAAAGTTCCGAATCAAAACATTTATCAAAATTATGAAATAATTTAGTGCAATTACAGTATGATCTTAATGCTATCAAAGTTTATAAAGTAAAGCGCAAAAAGAGTAATATTGTTATGCATTAAACAATAGATTAAAATGCAAATTTTGTGGTCATGTTCGTAATAAAAACATACCATATAAAAAGAAATAAAATGAAAGGTGACAATAGTAGTAGGGTACATACATTATGTGTGGACCGGTCCATTGTACTGGTTTCACCTGCTCCACAGTTATAGGCCCCCACTTTCCCTATCTGTCGATAATACTTACTCCGTCCATGAAACAAGTTTCTAATTTGTCATTTTGGTCCGTCCACAAAATATCTTCCTACTTTAAACTTTTCATTTATAGTAATGGACTCACCACACTCTCTACACACAACTCAATTTAATATAATACTTAAGTGAGACCTATATTCCACTCACTACATATCATTATTAAAGTCAAAAGCACTACATTAAAACTCGCACCGGGTCAAACTAGGAACTTCTTTCATGAACGGAGGGAGTAAGAGTTAGCGATCCATAACCTTCTATTAATTTATTCAATTTTATGGTTAATTATAAAAATTATATTTATCCAATGTGTATATTAATTATGCTACTGTACTCTTTAGGTGAAACAGTTTGGGAAACCCATAAAAGACACAAAGCAAAACACACGAGAGTTGATAACTTAATTCGTTGATCACACACTTACGTTTGGAGAGTCACGTTCAAAAAGTCAATCCACTAATACAGTGTTCGAGTTACAGAGTCAATTATTTACTAATGACAAAACTCAAAATAATAGTTTTCATAAGTTTCGATCATGTTTTTTCGCCGCGGATACAAGAGAGAAAGTTGTTTCGTATGTAGAATTGTCTAACACAAATTAGTATGCAATAATTATAATTAAATATCTATACTAACATTTATCGGTTTATTTGGAAAAACGGTATTGTGGGCAAGACTCGAAGATTATGCTTATAGTGAAAATTATTTTTAAAAAATAAATTACATTAACATTAAATTGGTAAATTACATAAACATTAAATTGATAAATTACATAATCACATCACGGAGCCAAATACTTAAGCCTTGACATTAACCTCATTAAATTACATAACATGGAGGAACTTTATAATTACTTGAACTAATTGATACGTTGAATATTTGTCTCAAAATCTCATATCGATTTCCTAAAAAATAACATGGAATAATTTGATTATCAATTAATCACAACAAAACCATCAATTTCATCATTCGGATATAAGCGCCATCAGCTCATTAATTACAACAATTTGGGCCAAATTATACCAAATTGGAAATTATTACAATAGTAAAATTTCAATATTTATCGAAACCATCCAAACCTACCAATATAATTGTATATTAAAAAAAACATATGCAGACCAGTGAGTGGTAGGGGTCACAAAAAACGTTGTCATAAAAGGAATTATTTGCGATCCATGTACGTACTTATGAAGGTTTTAGCCCCTCTCTATATTTATATATATTGTCTCTATATATAACACATGTTTACGTTGATAATGACTAGCCATGTGAATCTGATAATATCACTAATTTAAAGTACAAGGACAAACAAATTAACTAGGAGTGTGTCTGCACTATTGATAAAATAATCTAAAATCAACTTGTATGATTTTTATATAATAAAAAGTTTTAATATATTGGATCGCATAGTTATAGGATCTTGACAAATATTATTTGTCTTTTATAATTTGAATAATGGAAGTATCATCACCGATCGATATTATAAGGGTCCATCAATCTGATTCTGTCGACCTTATTTCATAAACTAATTGTGAAGTTAAATATATTATATATACACACACGCATATATATATATATATATTCGAACTTCAAAGCTGTAATGTGAAGAAAGTGAAGTTATTATTTATGACGCACGGTCGTAATTAATTGACTAGTCTACTTTATATGCTTCTAGATGTATTCTTTGTTAAGGGTGAAATAAATAAAATTCATTTTTTAGTTTGAGAAACCAAATTGTGGTTAATAACTAATTTGTCATTGATTTGACAACGAGACCTTGTACTGCAATAACTATAAACAAAAGTTGTCAAAAAATAATTTATGATTTATAAGAGAAAATAATTGGAGGTCTTTTGCTACTGCTACAATGCTACTTGCGCTACCACTGCCTTATGATTATGGACATATTTATAATTTTGTAAATTTTGAAACAAGATACTCCTAGATTACACTGTGACGTTCACAAATATATCTAATCACTATTCCATTATTGCTGGTACGTGAATAATTATACTACCTCCGTTCTACTTCATTAGTCTCAATTTATATTCAATTAAATGTATTAAAATAATTATATGGGACTAATAAAGTGGGACGGAGAGAGTATTAAATATTTGGAGTAAAATAGTTTACAACTATTAATTTATATAAAAATAATCTTCTTAATTAACAGAATCACAGACTTAATAACAATTAACAATTAATAAATACAATAGTTGATTAAAAATTAATTAAAATAATAAACAAAATATAATTAATTACATTAAATACTAAATCGAATATCACATATATTTATATGATCAGGAGTGCAAGTGAAAATGTTCCCTGAACGCATGTGTTGCAGGTGTCATACCATGAAGCAGCCTCGAATTCACATATCAAATAAATTTCTCTTAATTATTATTATATTGTTATTATTTAATTATTATGAAATATGAATATTTTGGAAATTCCTTAAATCCTACACCAACCAATCTAAAGGAATCCCATGCACGAAATTATATGACTATGACACCCACTATTTGATAGCAAACACAATCCTTTGTTTTTTCTTTGTCGTCTCGTCCCAAACGAAATCACATTCTGTGATATATTTTATATTGTTTGTAGCCTTTCTACTGCATTAAAGTTTTTACTAAATAGATTATTAGTCGATGAAAAAAACAACACTGGAATTTGAAGCCAGATCTCAACATTTACCGGTGGAATTTGAAAAAACTCTCACAATCTAATTTAATTCATACTCCGTCTAAAATACGCATTTATAAGCATTTTATATATGACCATCATATGTTAAGTCATACTAAAGTAGTTGAAAATAATTTACGGTTGATAATGGTAATAACATTTCATATGGAAATGAAAATTAACCTTTTCATATTTTTAAGTTTTTTTATTTGGAAAAAACTTAAAAACCAAATTTATAAATTTTAAATAGAAATATAGTAAAAAAAAAAAAAAAAAAACCTGTTGTTTTTGGCTTTTGCAATCGAAACAGAGCTGTGTAATGAGGATTTTGGTGTGAAGTTAATTAAATTGTAACTTATCAGTTGGCTTGATTGCTTGATGTCCCAATTAAGATTTAGTGAGATTGTAGTTTTGGAATGAAATCATTTTATGCTTTTGTGGATTTTAGTATACACACACTGATATATTATACACTTGTCTTATTCGCCCAATAATGGGCCACATTATTTTGGTTATACATCGAGTAGATTCTCGTGTCTCGTATTATAACCAGCATTATAATTTATAATCACGATTGTGACATATGTAGTAATAATTTTAAATCATTGGCCATAAGCTTTTAAAATGCCCTCAACACGCATCTATATAATATATTAAACTATTCTTACTCGTGGAAATTTGATGTGATTAATATTTTATATAATTTATAAAAGTATTTGATATCATTTTGCATATTATTATTTGTTCTCATAAATATATGAACTACTTATTAGTATACTAAACATGTATAATAAAAACTGTTAATTATATTGATTTGCTTATGATAAACTTACAATCGATTTAGAATTAATGAAAAAATAAATTTACATTAAACTTGTTGTTTAACTCGTTTTTATGCGTATTTTTTGTTCATCTTTTGTCGTGTTTAGATTTTAGTTGAAGTTGGTTTGACATCTTTTAGTTCATGTTTATGTTGATTTTGTTTGTTATTATTTTCTATGTAGGATGACGAAAAGGAGTTAATGTGAGCTGAAATGATACCGGAAATGCCGAAAATGCTAAGCCGAACGAAGCTGAGAAAACCGGATGAGAGCTTCCAAGGAGTTACGGGCAAAAAACGAGAGAAGAAAGAACGCGAGAGCATGACCACATGTGAAATTGTTACGTCTTGCGCACCAATTTTATTTTGGCTCGTTATCCTTCGTTATAACTCCGAATTTGAATCTGTTTGCGGTTACAGATTCCTATCAAGACGAGCTTCAATTCTATATTTTTAAAATTTTCATATTTTGCACAGGCCAGCGGTCACTGGGCATGTGCTACTGCAGCAGGCAGAGAGGACAAGCCAGCAACCGCTGGGCGCGTGAAACAGACGATTTTCTGCACGAATTTAAAAGGGGAAATGGATGTATTTTGTATTCTAACTGATCTCACTCTGTACAAGAACATAAAAATTCTCTCTAAAACACTCTAGCACGTATATTATCTCTAAAACACTCAAGCACGTGTATATGTATATGTGTGTAATAAATTTTACACATAATGAGTCTTTATGTAACTCATATATTCTGCAACGATATAATTTTATGGTTCTATCTAACATCACTTCAATCCAACATTATTTTATCGTAAATAGTCATATTAAATATTATTAAATTTAATATTTATTTGATTTGAACAAATAATTATTTTTTATCAAACAAATAAAGAGTCAATTTTTAAAATTTTATTTTAAATTATGATATAAAGTGATTATGTACCAATAAATTTTATACGGGATGAGTCTTTATGTAACACGTATATTATGCAACGATATAATTTTATGGTTCTATCTAACATCACTTCTATCCAACATTATTATTTATCTTAAATAATCATATTCAATATTATTAAATTTAATATTTATTTGATTTGATCAAATAATTAATTTTCATGAAACAAATAAAGAGTCAATTTAAAATTTTTATTTTAAATTACGATATAAAGTGATTATATATCAATAAATTTTACACGGTCTAAGTCTTATATAACACGTATATTCTGCAATGATATAATTTTTAAGTAGCATGAATTTGTAATTATTTTAATAAATCATAAGGTAGCATGATTTTTTATCAACACTTTATAAATATCATAAATTATTGCAAATAATATTATAATAATTTGTTAATTTATATCACTTTTAAATAAAAAAAAAACAACTAAAATAATCGTTTGTCTAAAAATATATTATTAATTTTTTTATATATAATATAAGATAATTTCATGTCGATTTTCGACGGATTACACACAAGTCATATATATACACACAGGAACACACACATATAATACCATATTTAAGATAATTAATCTATATGACACTCTTCAAATATTTCAAATCTTAATTTTTGTTAATTTTATTTTACTAAACAACTTGCCCTTTTTAATTTTCTTTTACTAAACAACTTACCCTTTTTACACGTATGGCTAGTCACAAGTGTGGTCATTTACATTTATTGACAAAAGAGATAACCAGATTGAATAATTTTAATTTTGGTTATGAAAAACCTTGTAATAAATAAGGTTAATTAAACATGATCAAACTTATTGATGGATCGATGTTGTAAACATAAATGTAGTATAAGCAGTGCAACTTTGCAAATCGAATCTCAAATAAATCAACGACCCATGCAATGAGCCCAACTGAGAAAATATATATGCGACGATAGTTGAGATCCAATATATTAATATTTGTTACACAATACAGTAATACACTAAATCGAGATTTATACGCACAAAATCCCACTTGAGATTGTAAATAATAATAAATTATTAAATTGCATAAAAGAAAAGATGACAGAGTTTGTGTTCGTGATTAAATTACCTCCCGTGAGGGAATCGCACGTGTGGCTGATCTGGGACAAGCCGAGATGGGTGGAGGTAATGGAATAAATTCTCTCTGTCTATTTATAATAATAAATAAAAATAAAAGGGACGATTCCAATGTGACCAGATTGTGATCTGTTCATCATAAAATAAAATATGCTAATAAAAATAAATCTAATTTTTCGTATTGACGTTGTTCCAAAATTTTCAAGTGGGGTATCTTGATTGATCGAATTAATTTATTATAAAATTAAAATTTTTAATATTAAAATTTTTTATAGTAAAATATATTAGTTAAAAATATATATTTAAAATTCTAAATTTATAAATTATAATATAAAATAATTTTCGACGGTTACACTCTATTACTAATTAATACTACTCCCTCTGTTCCTACTTAATTGACGCGTTTTCCTTTTTAGGACGTTCCGGTATACTTGACACGTTTCCTAAAATATAAATAATAAGGAATTTTAATCTTAAATTTAGTTAAATTAAACACTACTTAATTATACCTAATTGGACTTACTTTAACTAACTAAAAAAAAATACCCAAACCAAAACCCAATACACTCATTCCTAAAACCTACCCATCTTCCCGCTACCCCATTTACATCTAAGAACCCTAAACTCTAATCAATCTTCGCCGCAACCCACCTTCAACCCTAGATGCATGTGCATCTCTTTATCTACACTCATCCTCACCGCTCCCCACTTTCAATTTGAGAACCCTAATTCTCTATCTCTCTGCCCGCCTCTCTTTGCAACTTGTAACTTGTTGAAATGGATTCCTTCTCTAAACCTCGTTCTCACCACAGTTGTGTTTCTTCGCCTGCTGGATTTCCACCTAAACGGTGGAGCTCTCTTCGCCGCCCCCCAATCGCGATGATGGATGAACTGAGAGATGGGTTTTGCGGTGGCGAAAGAGCCCCGTGCTCGCCGACATCTAAAAGACCCCTCTATCTCCACCGCAACCCCCCCCCCCATACCAACCACAAGCACAGATCCATACTGGATTCGTGGCGGGCTTCTTCCGTTTAGGGCTGAAGATCTCTCCGACGATGAGGACACTACTTACCTTTGACAGGAGCAGTTTGGAGGCGTGGAGAAGGAGGAGGAAGGGAGGAAATTGGTGGCGAGCTATGAAGCTTCGATTTCGATCCCTTCCTTACCATTTAGCCCTGCAACAGAGAGCTGGGCAGAGGCAGTGGCGGAGGGAGAAAGGCAGATGCGCGAGTCTCCATTTTTTTACTCCTACTTCAGGGAGTTTGACCTTCCTGTGGTGAGATATATCCTCTGTCTTTTCTGCTTATGATGCATGTGATGAATTTGGTGAATATGTGATGAATCTGAGTATATATGTGTTATATGTGGTAAGTTGCGACATAATTGAGCATGTGATAAATCTGTGGTTATGTTGATTTATCTGATGCTACATGTTGCTGGATCTGTGACAATATGTGAATAATCTGATGCTCTATGTGGTAAGTTGTGTGGTGATGGAGCATGTGATGAATCTGTGGGAGTATACGATTCTGATGCTATGTGGTAAGTTGTGATCTGTATTCTGATTCTATGTTGTAAGTTGTGAGGTGATGGAGAATGTGATGATTTTGTGGGGATTTATGATTCTGATGTTATATGTGGTAAGCTGTATATGTGGTAAGCTGTGAGGTGATTCAACATGCTATGAATTTGTAAGTTGTGATCTTAATATGTGATCTGTAAGCTATGATCTGTAAGCTGTGATCTGTCTTCTTATGTGGTAAGCTCAAATCTGCATATCTGGTATGCTATATGTGATATGCTGTGATTTGTCTTCTTATGTGTTGAATCTGATTTCATTAAAGGTAAGTTATAGATTCATCATTTAAGTGGCAACAAAATGCATAAAATAAATTTGCACTACAATCAAGAGTACACTTAAATCATGTGTTACTCTTGATGTACTAGTGCATACAAAAAACCACATATCCTATAACCTATACAAAAGCTGATTTCATACCCAAAAAACAGTCTTCATTCCCAAAAAAAGCTTTATTCAAATCACCTTCAAAGCTGTCCATCTATCCTTTCATATCCTTGTATTCCATCTATTCCCAATGCCTTGATAATCTCCCATATCCCTTCAAAGCTGCCCATTTCAATTAAGTAATTCAAACACTCTTTAGCTAGCTCAAGTGGAACCTCTAAGCTAATTGGCAAAGCCTCAACCCTCCTCAATGCATCATTTCCCATATGTGGAATCTTGTAACTATTTTGGCCTTTAACTTTCATGATTTCAATCATACAGATACTTTATCCAAAGTTAGTGGTGATAGAGTATTGAATGAGTCTTGGACTGCGTTCATCATTTCTTCCACTATTTTGCAAGCTGTTTCAAGCTGCAATGACTGAATAGCCCTAAACCAACCTAGATCATTAACATTAGTGTCCGGACTGTTTGGTGGTTGCACTAATCTGATATTGAACTCATTTTGTGTTGCAGCAACTCTGAAATCTATGTCATCATCCTTTATGTGTGGTTTTGCATTATCTTGTTGAATCAATATGTGCTTTGATGCACCCACTGGCCACTTGTTCATTAGTGCTGGTATTATCTGTCCATTTAATACAGTGGGTTAAATGCTAAACAATAAAGGTAAGTTGTCAATGATGATGTTATATTCTGTGATGTAAAACATTCTAAACTCATTTCATTCAATGCAGTCCATTAAATGCTAAACATAAAGGTAAGTTGTCAATGATGATGCTATAATTTGAGATGTAAAACACTCTAACTACACTTTTTGTGACTGATTTTTGTGGCTCAAGTTCTTGCAGTCCATTAAATACAATATGCAATCAGTACCTGATTTATCAAACATGCTTTAACTACTGTTTTTGTGACTGAGTCTATGGATTTAGTCTCTAATGCTCCTCTTGGCCTATGCTTGCTTCTTCTCTTTGCTGCCACTTGCTTGGTGAATGGGAATATCCCAATTTTCCCATCGAATAGCACTTCACCATTTTCTGCAATGTGTGATCTTGCAACTGCACACATGAACATTACTTTACGTATGAAACCTTTATGCTTGCATGTTCTATGTGGCTCAAGTTCTTGAGGTGATAAATAGAGCCTCCTCTTATCTCTTGTGATGAAGAACCATTTCTCATCAATATGCACCACATTGTGCATGTTTCTAAACTTTAACTGATTCAATATTGAATCAAGCTCTATAGACTCGAGACTAAATCATAGTCGTAGTAGCTTTTTCAGGGCTGTTAAGTCGGGCTTCAAAGTAGAAGTATGAGCTCTAAGATGCCCTGATTTGACCCACCTCCAAACACTTGTTGAACCACACTTTAAACCCAAAGCAATAGATCTCAAGCTACCTCTTTTACTTAGCTCAAGAGAAGCAAAAACATCAAGGTCAAGTAGTTTAAGACCTGTTTTTTTTTTCTAAGTTTCTTACCACTTTCTACATGTATAGCTAATCCTTCACTTCTTTGTTGTCTTGCAGCACTCCAAAGGCGACTAACGGTGGATCTCAACACTCCGAAATGCTCCTCGGCCTGCTTCATTCTG
This sequence comes from Leonotis leonurus, assembly GCA_026898415.1. Lineage (NCBI taxonomy): Eukaryota > Viridiplantae > Streptophyta > Magnoliopsida > Lamiales > Lamiaceae > Leonotis > Leonotis leonurus. The sequence goes on from JAPKLX010000001.1 coordinate 5,621,312, forward strand.
CCTCTCCGTGGCTTCCCATTGCTGCAACCTTCAAGAAGGAACTGCACTATAAGGTTTCTCTCTTTAGTAGAGAGATCCTTCTTCACCATTTTTTTTAGAGTGTAACTGTAGAATGTTTAGTGGTAAATCTGAAATGATAACTTGTTATTGTGTAACTGTGTGTTTAAAGATTGTTTTTGGTGGGAATGTAAAACATTTGGTTTGGATTTGGTGAAATAGAAACTGTCGCCCAAATTTTCACTTTGAGTTATGTTTGGGCAACTTTCAATCAAGTGTTTTGTTTAATTTCTTTATGTTTTGTTTAATTTATGTTTTGTTTATTTTATGTATCATTTAAAATTTCTTAATTCATTAATAATTAATCTGAGTTTTAAATTTATTTTAAAAAAATAATTTTTTTTTTCAGTTAATTAATTAAAAAATTAATTTAATTCTATAAGTAATTAAATTATAAAATGAATTTTTATTAAATTTTCATTAATATTGATTTTTATAAACAATACAAAACCACCAAATAACTCTAATCACAATACTTAAAAGTGCCTAACTACTTTATCTTAATTTTCGTGCAAAAAAGAAACGCGTCAACTAAATAGGAACTTTATCTTAATTTTCGTGCAAAAAAGAAACGCGTCAACTAAGTAGGAACAGAGAGGAAGTACTAAATAAACAGACAATAAAAAGAAAAACTTTAAACATTGCGTGCGAGGGCCAATGTTGACTTGAAGTATAATGCATCGTCAAGTGTAGTTTGACTTTTTTTGCCCAATGCATTTATTATAAATCTCGATTCCACAAAAAGCACGTCGTCAATGCAACTCCTTTGCCCTATAATTAGATCAGATGCCTTCTCTATAATACTATAAGACTATAAGAAACAAAACAGTTTAGTTATAAAGTTTGGGATAATTTTAATTTTTTCTATAGTAGCTCGTAATTCAGTTTATATAGAAGAACGATGCATACAATTTTATTACAAATACATGCATATGCTGTTTTGTGTTCACATAGTTAGCCAACTAAAATAAACTATATATTAGCAAGTTTAATCAATTTGGAGGAAAACAAAAATAGAACGTCTAATATATTAGACTATACTATATAAATGCTTTAAATTTAATCAAACTAGCTACTTTTTTGTCCCACCAATTTAAAGAATAAAGCTATAGACTTGATTAAGGCCAGATCTTGGGTCCTAAGCATGATAATGTTTTTGCCTTTTTGGTTTTACATATTGGAACCCCACTTCATAAATTATTACTAGTAAAAATTAAAATACAATTATAGTGATAATATTGTTGTTAATGTAATGACGGCCGACAATTTCAAATTACGTGTTCATAAATTCCTTGACTTTTAAGGATGTCCTCAGGATTATAATATTATTTTTATGCCCACCTTAAGAATAATGAACCTATCATCATAAATATATATGTACAAATTAAAAGCAATGTTTCTCCTTAAATAAATGTTCAAATTAAAGCATACCATTATTAGATTACAATAAATTACTAACAATAATTTGCCCACCTACAATTGAAAATAATTAAGAGGTGTATTATGGGAAATTGAGACCAATTGTGATAAGTATATAATCAAGTTGGCTTTCCTTCGAAGGCTGTTAATTAATGTAGTGTTTTTAACTACTTTTTTACTGTAGGATTAACCTCAAAGTTTCCTTTATAAAAAGCAATGACGAGAAAACAACACAGAGAAAATCTACTAATAAAAGACAAGCACCATCGATAACTTTTGATTCTTGTCATTCGCAAACTTGCTGTTTTCTTACAATATATAATAAGATATATTGAGAAAAGATGTAGCAAGCTCAGAAGCTACTGGACTTTTGCTAGCAAGGAATCTAGCTCATTTTTTACTATTCCTGTTCGACTAATCTTTTCCATAGGCTTCGCTTTAATTAACATTCAATTATTTCTTCAAAGTCTTCATTTCCTATCCACAACGAATATTCCTACAACCAATCATCAAATTGCATAGTCAAATTCATATGTGAGTGTGTATATATAATCATTTGTAACTAATTTCAGTATCAAAACATTAATATATCATTAATATATTTGTCTATATTTATTAGTATTAAGTATATTCATGTACTACAATTGTTTTTGATTTTCTAAAAACTCGAATAAAATAATAAGATTTTAATTAATAATATTGGCCAAATTTAGATGTATATGTAACTCAAGGGTGCATCTTCATGATTTACAATTAATTGTGTTTAATACATCCACAAGTTTCAATAAAGTAAAAATTTAAGAGACAAACGGCTAAAATATCGAACAATTGTAAATTTACTTATTGGACATATCATAAATGCAGGGAATTTAGGGTATTTTATGCGTAGATTTGTGGTACACTATGTAAATGCATATTGGATATAACCAAAATAATCTCTATCATAGATAAATATTAAAGCTTTAATATATATTTTTATTTACTCTCATTTTTTAACGGTCAAATTTTATTAATTATGATATAATTTAATATTATTTAATATAAATAAATTACTAGTATTTTTTAATAATTCATATGCGCTTATAGTCACAATAAATTATGTCGAGTGATGGTGGGAGGGTTCTTTTGTATATATCATATACTATGCTGTATACATATAATATTATTATTATACTAGGATCGTACTATTATACTATATATTGCATGTATGTAAATTTAATTATACCAAGTCACGAGGATGAAAGAGGTTGGCACTATTTCATAAAGTATTAAGTATTTTATATACGTGTGGCATGGCTCGATGTACACTCATGTCAGCTAGCTTCAAGACATTTTCAGCAGTGGAATTATTACAGTGCCATTTTCTCATGCTACACGAAGATAGTTATAATTAATGAGGCTAAATTAAAATAGTAGATAGTTTCAATATTTTTGTACCTTTGGATTAATTATTTAACGCGAATTTCACAAAATATCTTGAGTAGTTTACTGGATTCATAAGGAAAATAAAATTTTAATTGAATCTAGGACTAGCTAGCTAGGGGCACGCAAATTATATATATGATTCTATTTATTGTTTTTTTATTTTACAAATTAATTTGCGCCACTATATATGTTATTTTGGTGAATATGACATTTTCATGTCATTTTCTTATTTATGATACAATGTACAAGTCTATAATTCATATCGGACGCGACATGCACATTATTCTTGTCCATAATTGGAGTAATATTACAATATCTCCACCTAACTCTTATGTTAAATACTCAACCAAATATTAGTACTATTAATTAATTAATTATGACTCGATCTATATACACAACATTTACAAACTTTGCCAAAGTGCTATTTACAAACTAATTCTATGCTATGAATATGTATGCACAATATTTTAATTATTATCATATATATCGACATATTATTATTATTATATATGTAAAGACGTAATACTACTGTGTACTACATGTGATTGTACTTGCTAGGTACACTATTTAAAAATATGATCTGAATGAAAACTCAAAACATTACGAATATTACCAGTACTATATCAAATGAATGTTATAGCATGAACATGAACTGCAGAGAGTAAATAAAAATAAATAAAATCCAAGCTGCGTATTTAATTCTTTAATTAATGCATGATCCACCACAAACACACACACACACATAATTAAGAATCGAAACTAAGCAGTACCAGAGATATAATTGTGAAAATAAATAAACCATGTATTCTATCAAATTGTATTTTCCACACGGCTTTGGAAATATGTGAACTGTTGCACCACTTTATTTTTCTTTATTTTTTTTATATCAAATTCGATTATTTACTTGATCAAGTGAAAAGCCCATACAAAAATGCCTTAAGCTCTCCCACTTTTGAATTCTTACAATTGCAATATTTTCAAGTATTAAAACAGTGTTTTAGTAAATAGTAACGGGGGATTTGGAATTATAAAAAACAAATAAATTAGAGATATAGTTAATAGCGTAACACTCATAAATTTGGAAAAACATATAGGATTATATTATTTCCAGTACTAACGCTAGATCTAGAAATAAGTTATGTGTCGAAAACGCATATATAACACTAGTTAAAATAACAAATTAAATGTAGAAATAAGATTAAAAAAAGTTTGGAAATGACAATACATTATGGGGCAAATTAAATAATTTTTCTTCTGAATACTCGGAACTCAATTATTAATTTGTTATGACTGGAGGAGGCAAGGTTCAGCGTCCAACTCAAATGACAAAATGAACTATCACATATAGTGATATACATGCCTGCATAACACATTATGCGATTAACATATAATTAATGGTCGAACTTAATTTTATTTTGTTGAATTTATTCACTTTTAGTTAGTACAACTGTTCTGTTATACTTCAAATAGCTAGACAGTTCAATTGACCCTAAGCTTTCATTTGTTATAATTGTTTTAGCATGATATTTATGTTCATTACTTTCTCATTAATTAATGCGTGGGTTTATATCTTGAAGACTTATAAGTGATTATAATATATACATATATATAATATTTATTGGAAATGAATGCTTATTTGAACCCGTGATGCAAATATGAGACTATTAATCCTCGTAAAAGTGCTTTTTTTTTTCCTTTTACATTTAAACAATACGAACTCAAATATATACAAATTACTAATGCATATTGAAAATAAAATAATGAGTATAGAAGTGTACTCTAGTTAGTTGCATTTCATTATGGTGTCCCCTTTGCTTTGACTCAATTGTCTGACATCACTATTTAATTTGTTGCTAATATTAAAATGAGGCAGGTGTAACATTTATATGCTATGACTGAATCTTCAGTAAATTACTTGTACTAGATCAAGTGTGTTGGTTAATCATCATATTAAGTTTTGGGTTTTAAAAATCTGATGGTGAAAACAGTAAATATAACATGTAATTGAGTTTCAATTTAAAAGAAAATTATAACCATTTCGGGTGACTTATACTCCCTGCGTCCCACTAAACTTGACACATTCCTAAAATAATAAAAATTATCCTTTTAAATAGGTGTGGACCTACCACCTTTATTACTCTTACACTACTTTATACATTTTCTTTAGTAATCGTGCCCAAAAGTTTTGTATCATGTTTCTTGGACGGAGAAAGTAGTTAGTTATAGGACCAATAATTAGTTTAGTATATATTTGTAAATAATAAGAGAAAAAAACAACTTAAACCATAGATTTGTCCTTCTATGAATCATGAGTATTATTTTTTTAGTTAGCGTTTACTTTGTATCATAAGAAATGATTGATAAAATTAGTCCAAACTAATCTAATATTTATTTTGATGGATAAATAATGAATTACTTGATTTTAAACTAATTTTATAATCATATTTTTAAATAATCAATCACATGTTTAATTAATCCAAGTAATCGCATGATTGATAAAATTAGTCCAAACTAATCTAATATTTATTTTGATGGATAAATAATGAATTACTTGATTTTAAACTAATTTTATAATCATATTTTTAAATAATCAATCACATGTTTAATTAATCCAAGTAATCGCTCAAAGCGAACGAGGTTAATTTATACGGTCATTCAGTTTGAAACCATTTGAATTTTCAGCAATTAATGAGATCAACACAAGAAAATTTACTTCCGTTTTTTAGAAGAACGAAATTCACTTCTTGATAACATTAATTAGGAGACAATTAATAAGATACTATTAATTACCCAAAACAGTTCCATCTTATTTAAATGTACGGCTACTACTTAAAGTTGACAAAGAGGGACAGTTAACTGACATTGCCTATAATATAGAACTGAATGAATAAAGACAAAAAACAAAACAAAATTAATAGAAATCTAAATCTAACAAAATAATTTAACGGCCGTTAACCAGAGGACTAACGACCGTTTCCTTGCACGGACTTGGCGGCAGACTACTCCTTCCCGATGCAACAAGCCGTTGCACAAACCCTGCGATCCTACCTCCGTTGGTTTCCGTCAGCAAACGCTTACCACCAAACGGTAACGACTCCACAGCTCTCTCCGCCAGCACTTCCTCTGCCTTCATCGTAACGCCGTTATACTGCAAAATCAAACCTTCGTTTTACACCACATCGTTCACTCCGTTATTAATTTAACGAAGAGTGTTAAATAATTAAAAATTACCTGAACTCTGATGTAATCGTTTGGATTCCAGCAGAAGGCATTGCCCAGCATTTGGTCAACTGTTTCAGAGACGCCGTCAAGGACAATACCGACAACCGCAGTCGTTGAACAGTCGCCGTTGCGGCTGAGATTTACCGGAGACGAGCTGCTCGTCGGTCCATTGCCTATAGAGAGAACCAATAGATCATCAACTCCGTTGACTGAAGGAAAATCACGCTTGTTGTGCAGTACGTGTGTGATGGCGGCGGCGGTAGGGTTATTCATCACTAGACCGCCGTCCACCGCTAAGCAGGAGATCTTTCCGTCTGTCGATGAAAGCCTATACGGCTTGAACATCGATGGCGTCGCTGACGTGGCGCGGATCACCTTCGCCAGCACGAAGTCAAAACTTGGCGACTCCGTTGCGTCGGCACGGGAGAAAACAAACGGTGCTGAGCTGTTTAGGTCAAAGCAAGGCACGAGTAGAGGCTTGCACGTGTCTTTCAGAGTCAATACCTTCCCATCGTCCCGCTGGAACGCCTCCTGCAGCACGGTGTCCATGCTCCGACCCGAAAACTTCGTAGCCCTCCGGAATCCGGCCAACTTCTTCTGTTTAAATAGCTTCGCCTGATTCGCAGTCAAAAATCCTGCGGCGCCTCGCGCGGAGAAGAGCGGGCGGCCCGAACCATCGTCGGCGACGAGCATTGCTGCGAGGATTGCGCCAATTCCGGTACCGACAACGATATCGAAGAAATCAGCAATCCGCGCGTTAGAATCGCCGGTTCTCTGTTGGATCTGGTCTTCGAGGTGGACCAGGGCGGCGCATGCGACAATGCCGGTTGTTCCACCGCCGTCGATGCTCAAGACACGTGTCTTCTTGCCCTCGCAGTGGTGCAGCCATTTCTGCTCTAGTTTGGAGAAAATCTCCAACGTAACCTTGCTTAATTCCATCGCTCTCAACGCTGATCGCAGAAAAAATCCGCACCAGTACTCCAATCAGGAATTGTTTTTGATAAGAAAAGCTGCGGCAACAGAGCAGTAATGTAAGTAAATATGAGGGAGAAATGGATTGATTAATAGAGAGTTTATAGCTGGGGAGTGTATAGAAGCTATATGGGTAGGGCAAATATAATTAGTGAGAGAAAATCCGTGAAAAAAGCGAAAGATCACGCTCAACTACTGAAGAACATTAATGGAGCTGATGCTACTTGTTTTTATAGATAATTGCACACAGTGAGTGGGTGAGTGCGCATTTCCGGTTAACTATGAGAGAGTGTATGGACTTTGGAGGAGTGAGAGAAGGAGGTTACTTCTGTTCTAGTGACTCACTGACTTTATTAGTGTGCAAATATTTGGACCTATATACACGCACGTACGTGTCATGCGTGCGGGGAAGTTGTTTTTTTTTTCTTCTAATTTTATTAGTTAATATAAATTTGAAACTTATATGGGGATTGTTTAGTTAATGAATGAGGATGCTTCTTGTGTTGGGTGCGACCGTAGAGGGAGGGAGGGAGGGAGGGAGCGTAGTACTCTCTACTTACGATGTGCTGTGCTGTATTTGATTTTTGTTTTTATTGAATTAATTACACGCGTTTTACCCTGATTTAATTTATTTACTCTTTGCAGACTAGTAGACTAGTAATGTAGTGTGCCCTCCGTCGCCTTGACCAAGCATTGCACGTGCCAGATCAGTTCTAAATATCATCGCAAAATTAAATTAAGTTACCTGGGCTGTGTATATATATATATATATACGAAATTAGTTTTATATAATGGAATAGTTGTAAATTTAATCATAAATTTAGTTTTCCTTTACTGTAATCTAGATTGAGTTGATTAGTATAGTATTAAACAATTTTTCCTTCTAATTAAACATAACACATTTTTCCTTATTGGATGTCCCATAAGCTTGACATGTTTCAAAAATAGTAAAAGTTAGTCATTTCAAAAAAATGTGAATCCTACCATCTTTATCACTCTTACACTACTTTATACATTCTCCTTAATAACCGTGCTGGAAAAAATGTGTTATACTTAGTGAGATGGAGGGTGTAAATATTATGGTATTATCACATTTCAATCTGCAATTATATAATATAGAGGGATTATTTGTTAATTTCGCCTATATTTTAATAATCGATATCTGCACAATTATATACATACGATTTGTAATGCATTAAGCATTATTAATTGTTACACAACTTTTAGCCCTCGTGAAAACTATTTAGGACCCTCAGTTTAACCGTAACTTATGAATTAGAGTGACTACATTTAATATAATTTCTATAATTTTAAAATAAAGTGTACAAATACATTTATCAAGTGTGAATTAAATGAATTTATCAGGTTACACATGAAAGATTTATACTTTCATAAATTAGATCCAGATAAGAATGGCGACGATAATATTAGCTGACCTATATCCCAAAATGTTACTACTTTATGTCACCATTGTATCTATCTGCTTGCTTGTGGTTTATTTCATGTCTTTGCCTCTCAACGTTTGGTAATAAAATAAAAGTATAATTAAAAACCACCTACCAACTTTGCCACAAAATGCAACTCTCGTGGTACAAAAAAGCAGCCAAACTTGGTCGTAACACATCAAAAATATGTAAAGATTTGGTGAAATGCAATTATACCGCAGTTACAATTTCTTCTAATCTGACACATACAAATTAATATCAAATGTCATGGAATGAAACTTAGATTCGAGGTCTGAAGATAGTTGGAAACTTTTAATTGGTGACAACCATACTTACTATAACTATTGTCTTCTCGAGAGTGGATACATGCCATTAAATTCAATTTCAAATTTCAAAATTCATGCTCGTAATAGACTACACTTCAACTTGCTGAACATAAAAATTTAGCCGTAATTTTACCTAATCCATTTGCGGTGTATATATTTATAAGTTTGCTTGGAAGTCGAGTATAAATACCATGTGGTGAGCCTGGACACATTTCACGATTTAGCATAGAACTATCTATACTTAACCGACCTATAATTAAATAATAACTTATTATATACTACAGCCTTTTCCTATTTTGGTATGCTACGATAATTATCCTCCATTAATTTTTGTCTTTTAACTTATCAAAAAAAAGTGTATGCTGCGGTATAATCTTGCATTAACTTATACACAATGCGCCGATTTAAATTTATCGTTGAGAATATTATTGGGAGAGAAAAAATGGTATGGAAACTGAATGGTAATAATGTGTTATAATTGATTCAACTAGTAGGAAAATTGAAAGGTAATAATGTGTTGTAATTAATTCATCTATATTTTAAATATATTGAAATATTGAGTTGCTCTAGCTCAGTTTAAAACCAAAATGTATCCATCTTTCTTACTTATTTTTTTATATATATTATAAAAGGTAAGTAAAAGGTAATTGGTCTGAATTAATTTAAATAAACTACTCCCCCGTTAAAATGAAATTTGTAAGAGTTTTTAGGTCTGATTATTTTTAATGGAACAGGATTTTGCAGGATTGTCAATGAAAGAAAGACAGGAAAATGCAACATTCATAACGGTTAGTTCTCCCGACACAGAAATAACATCTTATTAAATGCAACTATAAAGAATTTAGATAATGAATTAAATATACCACACATTTTCACGTTATTATTGGTTCTTATAATTTCGGGTTATATATATTATGTTTATTTTTACTTTGTATGCAAAAAAATTTCTTCATATTTTCGTATGATTTATTTTCTTAAATTTAAATTCACAGAGTTATCGAGCTGCTCAATAAAACTAAATACTATAAATTAACAGGTTTTTTATAAGATATAGAGTCTCGATTTACTTTTTAAGAACTATTATTTGTGCTATTAAAGTGACTTTATTTAATCAATCTGTTAGTATTTTTTTAAAGCAAACTACTTTTAGTGAGATATATAGATTAACATTTAAGATTATATATATATATGCACTTAATTTTCTCCCTTAAAAGTAAATAATCCTTCCACTTTAAGGCTCCTTGCTTTCATTTTTTCTTCCCTTTTTTGAGGCAAACACTGCTCGCATTTTTAATAAATATACATACCAAATCTAAAATTGAAACACTCGGTCATCATAATAACGAAATGTATCAAAATATTTGTAACTTGTGATCGATAACAAGGATCCAAAAACATCACAATGATAGTAATGATAATTAATTAATTAATCATAATAATAATAAAATCCGACCGAGTACGGTAAAGCCCAAATCCCTCAGAGAATTAAAATGAAAATACATAAAAAAGTAAACCCACAAATTCAATAGCAAAAGAAATGCATCAGAAAAAAGCCCAAACAAAAACAAGCAAAAGACAAGGGTCCATTACTAAACACGATACCATATCCATTGCTGACCGACGGACCGGGAGCTATTGGCCCAACAGAAGAGGCCTCTGGCGCTGAGGATTCATTATGGAGCCCAGCTGGGCTCGATATTGGGCTAACATCGACCCGATCCAACTTCGGAACCCTTATATCCACCTTTTGGCCAGCCTGGCAATGGCCCACGAACCCACAAATATAGTAGTAGTGGCCCGGACTTTGGATCACGACCGAGTCGTTACCGCTGGAAAATGTCTTCATCGGAGATGTTGCATCGCACTTGTGGAAGTCCGATCGGCTCACTTGTAGCACATTGTGATACGAAGGATTGTATTGGAACACTAGAACCAAAATAGAAAATAAAAAATTACTTACGAGAGTAACATATATTGTTAGATCGTCCTTGTATAGTCTTTAAGTAAAAATAGAGGCGATCGAACAGGAGTTGAACTTACAGAAAGTGTCGCCAACTTGGAAAGATTTGGAAGAAGCCCATTTGTTGTAGTCTGTGTTGCCAATGATGGCCCAGCCCGCAGAGTCACCAACCTTGTACACAGAGCCATTGCAAAATCCACAAACAAACATCACCAGAAAGAGTGAAATGATAGTAGCCCTCTTCATCAAAATAGCCATTTTGGGAAGTGAACTAAGGATTAGAGTAAAGTGAAAGGAGAATGGTGAGAGGGGTGTTATATAGAGGCGTTCTGTTTTTGTGTGGGAAAAAAGCAAAGAGTTTTGCAGTGAAGGAGTCACAATGAAGGCATGAAAGGAATCGAGAGAGTTGTGTGAGTGGTTGCATGTTATTTTTGCCATGTAAACGTGAGACTACCTACCTACCTTCTTTTTTGCCAGCATCTCTCACTTTTGAATTGGTCTTACTCATGCCAACACTCTTCACCGATCATTTTATCATGACTTTCAAATAATGATTTTCTCTCAAACCCCACTTAATACATACGTATACATACGTTCAAAATAACAAAATTCCTGACACAAACCAAGTTCATTTCATTTATTTGTTACAACATCATACATTCGTGTGAGTTGGCTTTGGAACTTAAAGCCGCATCCATGATTTGTACTTAGTTTGAAAAATAAAATTTTCGATACACTATATTTTATATATGCATAAATTTTTGAAGATATACTAATATTGTATTGAGCCTTAAAAAAATACGTATATATAACTAAGCCCAGTGCAAGTTAATGAGTAAATCTATCTATGGTTTGGATCACCTCATTGTAATTTTGTATGAAATAGTACCAAAATCGTTTTCTTTTATTTTTTCTAATCTTACTCTAAAATCATAAATACATATAACATCTTCACCAATTTGATTTCAATACATTGTGTACGTGTTGACTTTTATAGTTTAATTATATAGAATTCAAGATTATATTGCATAATTAAAAACCAAATAGAGAATAAATGAGAAGAGGAAGATGAAATTCTCACTTACAAAGTGTGCACAAATTAAGGGTAAAAGAGAAAGATCAAATTCCCACTTACAAAACATGAGGGGTACATCTGTACTTTTCGGTTGTATGTAGCAAATAGCGACACAGGTAAACATTCCTAAAGAAGAAGAAAAAAAAAATTAATTAAAAATTGGCGCATTTTGTGGATGAATGTTACTCTTATGCTTATCCACAACACAATTCATCTTGAGCAGCAGCATAACTAACTTGCAAACTAAATTTAAAGGGAAAGAGTAGGATATTTTCAGTCAAGTATTTCGTCGAACACTTGTGGTATTTCCCATGGCGACGACTTTTTCGCCTGTATCTCACTTGCGCTCTGTTTTCTACGCGTCTACTGCTCCAAAATCTCGCTGCTCACCGTCAGGTTCCTTAGAAACTTAACGTTGCAGGCTTCTCTATTTAGTCCTTTCGAGTTATTTGCCCAAATTTGATGCTGAGGTTTAATTTGCTGTAGATTTTAAAAATGCGTGTTCATGGAGTGCTTCGGCGAATTACGTCAAGCTTCAGGTGGCGGCGAGAGGAGTTTCTGCGAAACCCTTATTTATGACGCACACTGTAAAGAAGAGGTAACTTGAGTTCGTAAATACCTGATAATTAGAATGACTTAAGTATGTTAATGAGATGCATTTGCACGAAAATCAGAATGGGAGTGTTCAGGTGCGCAACTCTCGAGGAAATAGAAGAGGAGAAGTCGATGATTGAGGAAGATGCTGTAAGAAATTGTGTTATTATATTGAAGGATATCGACTTAATCCTTTTCTTATCCAACTATTTATACTTTGCAATGAGGTAAGACTGCGGTTATTTTATTCTTTAATCAGAGAGAAAGAATGGAGAAGACTATTGAAAATGTTCGGTCCAGTTTCAATTCGATTAGGACAGGAAGGGCTAATCCAGCTGTACTAGACAGGATCGAGGTTCGAATTTCCTGCACTTAACATTCCAAATTGATGTGTTTTATCTGCTTGAAATTCATGTTCAAGGGCATCATTTTTGCTTTCTTGGTGGACATTTAATATTCTGCACAATGGAAAGCATCTCTCACTCTCTCTTATATGAAGATATAACTCTGACGTTTGTCTTAGTCAATGTACCTATCTATGTCCAATTTCAGGTGTGGATAAACTTCATGATGAAAGCTAGCATTAGCATGAATTTATTAGTCAAGTCTTATCTTCTATTAATTTTAAGTGGCCATGAGAAGCAGCCCCGTGCATTATTTAATCAATTATTAATTTGAAAATCACAATCTTTTGGACAAAAGGAAGTGTTATATGGTGATGTTTGATCAGAAGGGTCAAATTATCCACTAAGTAGTCTAGAGACTATAGGCGTCATTATGCTCTGAATGGTTGCATTGTGATGTTGATTTACATTGTTTTTTAAAATGACTGTATATCGGTTTCTATTGCCTTTTCCCTTGCTCTCTTGTCTTAGGTGGAGTATTATGGAACACCAGTTGTTTTGAAGAGCATAGCTCAGATAAGTACTCCTGATGCCAGTTCCATCTTGGTACAGCCCTACGACAAATCCAGGTATAACCTAATCTTATACTGTCGGTTAAAACAGAATAAGACAAGCGGTCATTTATATTTAACATTGAAGGAACTGGCTTAGAAGCTAAGAAATTTGAGTGAAACGCTGAGTCAACACACCATCTTTTTGCTTCCCCTACAAATATGTAAAATATTCGATGTTAAAAGAATGGCTGCTCATGAGTTGATGAACTTGGTTGAGTTTTTGAACTGTTTTACCATTGCAAGGAAATAAGAATGAACTCGAGTCCAATTCTATATTTTCACTGAAATAATCTGATGTCAAGATATGGACATCGTATTTGTGGTATTTGATTTTCTATGACTAAACTGGCTGTCAAATGCTATATCTTGTGTATAATTGATCTAATACATTTGGACTGTCTTTTCTTTTCAGCTTGAAGTCTATTGAGAAAGCAATTGTGAATTCTGATGTCGGGCTGACTCCAAATAATGACGGAGATGTTATTAGGTTGTCCGTGCCACAACTCACATCAGACAGGAGGAAGGTATTGTAGTTAAGTGATGGATTTTTAAGTTCGGTTATTGTCTGTGTGACCTGCGAGATTTCTGGAATTTGATGTCAATTATCTTGAGCTTCCTATCAATATACAATTGTCAGTACAATTCACATTCTTGATTTTTTCTTTCCCTTTTGCAGGAGTTATCAAAGATTGTGGCCAAACAGGCTGAAGAAGGCAAGGTACGCTATGGTGGTATGCTCAATAACTTAAAGAGGGTGAATGCTAAGTTGCACCAGTGGCCATTAAGTTTCCATTCCCTTTTTTTTTTCAAAAGTTTATCTTATGCTATCCTAGACTCCTAGTCACATTAACATCACAGTAACATTAAGTTCATCTTGTTTTAGGTTGCCATAAGGAATATCAGAAGAGATGCCATCAAATCTTATGAAAAGCTTGAGAAGGTCTCAAAAAAATAATTGACTCTCCTTCTCTCACCCCCTCTCTTTCTCTCCATGTCATGATTCTGTATTCTGTAACATTCTATAGGAGAAAAAGCTCTCAGAGGATAATGTGAAGGACCTATCTGCTGATTTGCAGGTATTACAAACTTCAATTGTGCATTGTAGCAATATTAAATTATCATATAAAAGTGTGTGTGTTGCCTAGCGATAGGAGGTTAGTTGCTCGAGGCCAAAGGTAGTTCAAGTCTTCCATGGCGCGGTCATTTTATTTAATATTTAATGTAATTACCAAATTTGAAGTGTGTGTGTGTTGGCCTAGCGGTAGGAGGTTAATACTCGAGGCCGAAAGTCTCGGATTTGAGTCCTCCGTGCTGCAGTCGTGTAATGTAATTTACCGATTAAAAAAAGTAGCATACAATCTTAGGGTCATATATATGTACTCATGTTAATGCAACTGGCTTCCTCAACCTTTGTGCATAGTTACAAGGCCGTGGATTTTCATTTTTCCTTATGTTTGTATTGTTAAAAGCTTAGGAATCCTATACTCTTGACAATTGAGTTCCCATTTGCAGAAAGTGACTGATGAGTACATGAAGAAGATTGAATCAATCCTCAAACAGAAAGAGAAGGTATATCTCCTTGCAACATGTTCTTGCTTATAAGTATGAAAATATGGAAATACAGCTTTTGTTTCTTGGAACTGGGAGACGGGAGCTGGTACCTGTTGCCACAGTGTGGAATGTGTTGTAAAAAGAACTTGCCTCCTTATAAAAAGATTATAGCCGTCAAACTGAAAGCATCTATTACCTCCTTGTAAAACGAGGTCCCAATTTTTGACACGCCCATCTAATCTATAAGCTATTATCTTATGAATTTGGACAATTCATTTCTAGGTCATCACGTCAGCAGTAAATTAAGAGGAACTAGTTATTTCGTTTAAAGAGCACCAGATATCCACTCAACTCCATTATTGTTCTTGTATTTCAGGAACTGATGACAGTATGAAGACCTCCTGCAACGTGTAAATGAGATACCCTACTGTAATGAAATTTTGAGAAGCTTCTTTCACGAGTTAACATTTCCCTTGGTTTTGATGGGCCGTATAATCCACAAAATCTGATATATGCTGTTTCAAGTCTTGGCCTTTTGGATAGGGTTTCTTGAATTGTTCTTTGTAAGTGTACTGTTTTTTGTCAAGGCTTATTAATCCAGGCTATATTAATTAGTGATGCGTATGTTTACCGAGATTTTCAACTACTCTGAATTGATTTTTTGGTTTAGAAGCTGGATGTGAAATGTTGAATGAAATGTTTTACATTGTATTGCGTTCAATTGAATTATTAGATATGAGGTAGAATTGTCAATGCATGCATGGCTGCTAAGGTCGTAAGTTACTTTTGACTTGCTCTTAAATTATTTTTTTATTGTTTTAAGTGGATGATTATAATTAGAATACAATTTGATTTTGAAAAGGAATTAGAATATATGTATATATAATAACTAACATAAATTGATGCTTCACGGAGATATTATCTTGTAGTGATACCTTGAAACAAATAATTCAATTAAAATGGGATTCTGAGGTTTGAAGAATTTGGATAAATGGAGGTCTGCATGTTATTGTGTAGTATAGGAAATCTTATGTATAGCCTAGAGCAGCAGTTGCGGATTACTCTTATTATCAAACAGAAAAATAGAGTTGCATCAATGAAATTAATCCACATGTAAACAACATCATATGAATATTAAATTCATTATAATAATAATAAGGGGTTGTTTACTAGCTGAAATAAATTGGAACAAATTCATATATATAAAAATAATATAAACTAGTCTAATATTTACTAATTAGAATTAGATTAATGAAATATCTCAAAGTTCATTAGTCCTCTAATTAAAGATTATTTACTTTATAAACATCTCATAGAAAATGGTGATGTTAAAATACTCGCTCCGTCCACGAATGTTATTAATATTTTGACTCGACATGAGTGTTAATGTAGCAGTTTGACTTTATATGAAAAAGTGCAATGAGTGGAGTTTGAAACTCACATGTTATTAGTTTTTAATTGAAGTGTGTGTATTATGTGAAGTTTAGGTCTCACATGTTTATTATTTTTAATTGAATTGTTTGTATTGAATGATATGAACTCACTTACTATAAATGTTAAGTTTCAAGTGTTAACAACATTGGTGGACGGAGTAAAATGACAAAACATTAACGACATTGGTGAACGAATGGTGTACTATTTAGTAAACAACTCATAAATAAATATGATTCATAATATAGATTTTTTATTTAATCTACTACGGCGCTTCGAAATTAAAAGAGAACAAGAGTGCCTGCAGATGACACTAACCTATTCAAATTTCAAGCACCATAAAATTAATTTCTAATGTCATCCTTTGATCCTAAGTGGTATGTAAGAATGGAATGACCGTTCATGTGTTAATTCATAATTCCATGCTTGATTAGTACTCACTTCACACCGTTTTTTAATAACTGTCCAATTTTACTAAATTACACATATCAATAAAATGAAAATTTTACTTATATATTCTTTATTGAATATCATAATAAATACATTCATACAAATAATATCAAATTTTAATAAGTATTAAATAAGGGCAAAATTGAAAGATTGTCATAAATATACTCTAGAATTTTGAAATAGGACACTTATTTAGAAATAAGAAAAAAAAGTGAAATACGACACTTATTAAAAAACGGAGGAGTACTGATTATCCTTTTCATTAGGAATGATAATTTCTTTTATCACTAATAATCACTAGTCCCATGAAAAGATGGATTAGTTATTATTTCAGTCCCTTGATAATGACTAATCCTTTTTCTTACCTTTTTTCGTTGTTTAATATTTATTGTATAATTTATGAAGGTGTCATGCATGTGGGAGACTAGGAAATACATTGCTAATTAAGTTAGTTTATGTCCCATCATATTCTATTCCTACATATTACTCATCTCTATCAAATCTAAAAACAAAGATAAATCGATCAGCATTCCTGTTAGGGAAGAGAAACTTCAAAGCAGATTAATGGGTTAAAGAAAAGTTGGGTTTTGACAAATATTACCACTTAAAAAAAGATGGATTTAATGTCCCACAATCAATCAATGTTCCATAATTAAATTTAATCTACCTTTTGATTCCATAAATTGTATATTCATTAGTGCAATTGTATACATAATATTAGGTTTATCTTTTAATTTCATAAATTGTATATATTTTTTTAGTATAATTGTATACATAATATTAGGTTTATCTCTCCCAAATAGGATATATAATTATTTTTTTTAACATTTAATATCACTTTTAATTAATTTTTAAGATTGATAAAGTCAAAAATAGTGTATATCATTCTTAAAAACTACTAAATTTGTTCCATTTATTTACTCACTTTGACCAAAACTGTGAGAATTTTTTGATCAAAGTGAGTTTAAATTAATTGGATGGAGAGAGTATAATTTTTTTAAATATTGTTAATAATGATTTAATATATGAAAAAATATTAATTAAAAATAATAAATTTAGTTATGAAATATAGAATATAAGACATAAATGTAAAATACTAAATCCCATAAAAAGGACAAAATCTTTAAGACAATTTTCAAAGTACGTTCCAGCCATGCACGAACAAGTCATGTTTAACGACATTTCCTTGTACGTGTTAATACTAATCCTGCAAATCATTATAATTTCCCCTATAAATAGAGCTAAAAGTAAGCATCCAATTATCATTCAATCAAATCTTACAACAATGACTTCAAACAATTATTTTGTTGCGACAATCCTCTTAGTCTTGTTAGCAAACGTGCCGAGCCAGGCACAACTATCTTCGACCTTCTACGATAGTACATGTCCCGATGCGCTGAGTACAATCCGGACTTCCATCCGGCAGGCCGTGTCGAGGGAGCGAAGGATGGCAGCATCCCTCGTTCGCCTCCACTTCCATGATTGCTTCGTTAAGGTGAATTACTAATCTTATAACAACTAGATCTACGTCACTCAAGTCAGTTTCTACGATGTTTAGGGCATGCAGAGTTTAAAAAACGAACTAACGTTTAAAATATTTGTAAGAAAGGCCGTCGATCATGTGATTGATGTTTTAAATATGGCACCTGATATATATATTATTCCTAGTAACCTATATTAATTTGACTCAACTACACATATATATAATTGTCAAGAAAGACCTATAAATACCATGCATGTTGGAAACTTATACTACTCCCTGCGTTCCAGTAATATTTGCCCCGTTTGATCAAAACTATGAGTGTTTTATTAACTTTTAGGCTAAAAATAGTGGTACCGAGAGAAAAACAAATTTTAGGTCAAATTAGTTTTTGAAGTCATTACATAAACTATATCACCACACATATTACTTATCTGATATGATATGATTATGCATGTCATGTGTATATTAATTAATTAATCAATGATTATCGACTTCGGTGTGTGCGTGTAATTAGGGATGTGACGCATCCATTCTATTAAACGACACCGCATCCTTCACCGGAGAGCAAACGGCGTTGCAAAATAGCGGTTCAGTGAGAGGCTTCGAAGTTATTGAGGCCGCCAAAAGTGCGGTGGAGACCATATGCCCCGGGGTTGTGTCGTGTGCTGACGTCTTGGCAGTGGCAGCGCGTGATGCAACGGCGGCGGTGGGAGGGCCGTCGTGGACGGTGACGCTAGGGAGGAGGGATTCCACCACCGCTAGCAAATCTCTTGCTGAAAACGACCTTCCTAGGTTTACCGATCCTTTAAGCAGACTTATATCCAGATTTGAAGCCAAGGGCTTAAGCGAAAGGGACATGGTTGCTTTGTCAGGTACCATTTCATATCTTCAATTCATTTACCACTATACAGATTTCTCTTCAATTGAGAATTGAGATCCACCTCACACCATGGAATTATTCTGCAGGGGCGCACACGATCGGGCAAGCACGGTGCGTGACTTTCCGGGGAAGGATCTACGGCAACGACAGCATCGACGCCGGATTCGCGAGCACGCGCCGCCGCCAGTGCCCTCAGACCGGCGGCGACGCTAATCTGGCGCCGCTGGATCTGGTCACCCCAAATTCCTTCGACAACAACTACTACAAGAACTTGCTGCAGAGAAAAGGCCTTCTGCAATCGGATCAAGTCCTCTTCAGCGGGGGATCAAGCGATAGCATCGTGCGTGACTACAGTAGCAAGCCCGGTACATTCTCATCCGATTTCGGCGCCGCCATGATCAGAATGGGAGAAATCGAGCCGTTAACTGGTGCGAGTGGGATCATTCGAAGGACTTGTAGCGCAATCAATTGATTTTGGGAGATAAATTTCAATGTCGTCTTCGGCGGTTCTCGAATAATTTGTGGCTATTCAGTCACTTGTTTGTTTTCTGTTTTGGGAATTATTATGGTTTTATTAATGTGGTTACTTTTATGTCTAAGTCAATTGTGTATCAGTTTCCGATTTCTCAATAATATACTGAGTTTTTGTTTCTCATTATCTTATTTTCATATAATTTAATTTTTAAATGGATGTATGACTATTATTTTAAGGGCCAACTAACCTGTAAATTCACAAGCTATCTAGGTTTCGTTTCAAGAGGTTTTTCAAATAAAACTTTGTTAGTGCTAAGAAGGGATCACCTATTGCATATATGCCTAACAGTGTAACATGATAATTATCATGGAAATTAAATGAGGTTAATAAAAAGTATGGAAATACATATAATTTCCATAATAATTAATATTTTCTTAATACATGCACCCGAGAATTGAAAACTATATTTAATGTAATAATGAAATATTTCAATAAAATAATAGTACGTTGATGTTTTATCTCAGTACATGTATCGAATAGTAGTAAAACATATGTAATGGAATAAATGAAATAATAGTACGAATAGTTGTGTTGTGTCTCCGTTAATTTAATACTTGTCAGATGTAAATGCTCAGCCTTAAAACCTAAGAATTTTGGGTCCCATTTTAAAAGAAGACCCAATTTTCGAGATGAATGGGCCATAAATTAGTAGATCGAAATAATAGGGTCCATTTAGCCATTCTGGGTGGGCCCTGCGGCTTAATGATGTTTAAATGTGAGTTTTTTTCTTATAGTTATGCTAAATATCTATGTGGATTTAAGTCAAGTTCGTCAAATGTGCTCAATTGATGCTGATAAATGTAAAATAATGCACCAAAAACTTGGTAGCCTTTTGCAAGGTAAAATCTCATAACCACATTTATATATATATATATATATATTGGTTTGACAATAAAAATTACTGTTCGAGATCAAAAATTTTATGCGAATCGATTTTTCAAATTTATTATTTACGGTGATAAGTTAAACCCGACGCTTCACTACCCTTTCTAAATTATAATTTGGCCTACAATGAAAAATTGATGTGAGTCAAAATAATCAATAATTGAAAATTTGCGAGAGCTTTTATTATATACTTCATTTGTCACATAAAAAAAAATTCATCATTTAACTTAATGCATATTTTAATAAATATAGTTAACTTGAATAATAGTTGAGATTTAAAATTATGTTCCAAAATGAAAATACATATTTATATACAAGTGATAACGATTAATGAGATAGGTTTATGAATTATGAGGGTCCAACTTCTCCACTAAGCAATCCGAGATTAATCACCCAACTAAATCTTTAAAATATCATTCTCCGACTAGGTTGCATGCAATAAAATTAGCTTGCTAATATTTAAATGGCACACTTGGGAAGTATCTAGATCTCATGAACAAATGTTCTATAAAAGTGATATTTAATAAATAATTAGTTTATTTATTTATTTTATTTTGTATGCAGACAAAAAGTCGACGACTTTCTTGTCTCACCTTTCTTTATTGTATCTTTGTCCTTTGACGCTAAATTCAAAATTCGAAAGGTTGGTGCCTAAATTTAATAACTACTTATTAAATTCGAAACTTTGGTGTCTAAGTAGCAATCGTATACTTAAACTTTTTACCTAGTTTTTAAAACTACTTTTAAGAATATAATCATGTTATTAAGTTTTTTTATATTTTAAATGTGTAATATTTTAATTTAGTTATTTAATTATTTATTTAATATTTTATTTTTAAAATATATAGTAAATTATAATAATTTAATTAAAAATACATATTTTTATAATTTTATGATTCGTTTACTTTTTTAGTATTTATATATTATATGATACGAGTAGAAAATATAAGTTACTAATCAACACTCTTTGAAATTTTTATTTAAGGTGATTATTCTACTTGAATTTATATTATAACTTAAGAAAATATTTTATGAAATTTATAATTAAATTGTGTGTAGAGAGTGTAGTATTAGAATTTATTTTTGTTTGTAATGTAATTTTTCATATCCAATTTTATTTTAAAATATACTTTAATTATGTGATAATAATATAAATATTATATTGCATTGTAACGCGTGTTGCAATATCAGTTTGATTATATAAGTTAGTCCCAACTCCGTCCAAATTCATCGATCTGAATCGGTTTGGCGGGTCCTATCCAAATTTGCACATCTCATTTATTCTCGTTTGTTCAATTTGCCGGAATTCATTTGTTCGCAGTGCTATCATCTTCGAGACGAAAGCTATTTTATCTTTGTAGATATTTTGTTAGTTCTGAGAGCACTATCAGAAGCAAATCATTTTTCATTTTTTTTGCATAAAGAGACTTTTTCCAACTCGATTATTTTTTAATTTTATTTTTCTATTGATTGTAAAAAATTAAATATTGTATTAATTTCAGTTGTAAGATTGTAATTATCGACACCTTCTATATTTCTACATTCCTGTATTATTTAATAAGTTCATGAATTCATTGACCTCCTCCCCCTCCTCTTCTTCTTTATTTGATTTACTTCCTTTACCGCGTCTCAATGATTTCTCATTAGAATCTCTGTAATTAATTCAATCCAATATATCAACTGTCAATTCCAACTCAAACACCGTCACCCACATTGCGGATGAAGACTCAACCAGAGTAAGTTGTTAATTTGGGGGAAAATAATCAGTAACCCTAATTTGATTTTCTGATTCAAGTACACATCAAATTAATTTTGCAGTTTAATTTGGGCGAAATATGGTCGATAAAATCTAAAAACATCCGACCGAAGGTGTCTCCACCAAAACCGCCGGTACGTAGTAGAAAGAAAAGGCTCCACCTTGGAAGCTCGGCTCTTTCTCCGGCGGAAAAGGCACAACAAAAACACGTGCGAAAGAAGTGACTCGAGTTGGCCAAAACAACTGGGTGGGGTGGCGTACAACAAGAGCAGCAGCAGGTACTGCGACTCTCACGTGAGCTGCAGGTCGCGGAATTTTGCCAATGTGGACTGCCACTGGATATCATATCATATTTATTCTTTCATATTTCCACTGCAACGTCATCACGTGCCACGTGTCAGGCCATGCTGCACTGGAAATTTTTTTTATTCCAATATATGATACCATCACCCTATTAATTTTACTTGATTTATTTTTAACTAAATTATTTATATTAATTGTAGAAATGTATTTATATAAATGATAAAAAATGAATAAAATTATAAATTTATAGGCATAAAAATGGCAAAACACACAACAAATTCATGTTAATCATGTTAAGTTTTATATTTTTCGTATTAATATAATAAATATAAATAATTAAATAAAATATTTCATTTTCGTGCTAATATAATACGTATGAGTAATTAAATACGAGGAGATCAGAGACAGGTTATCCATAAATATAGATGTTTGAATGTAGCTAGGTATTTTATCACTTTTGAAAAATGAGTTATTGACATTATACTATTCTACTAATCTATTTGAGGAAGTGGTCATAGACGTGCATGTATCGATGGGTAATATTTTCTTTGTTGTGCCAAACTTTATTCAATAGATGAAATTTCACTAATAAAGTCAAGTTCAGCATTTAATTAAAGACTTAAAAAGTATCAAATCGATGGAGTTGAGATAATATTCAAGTCAAGCTAAACCAATTAAATATTGAATAGCGGTGGATTGACTAGTATTTATTTAAAAGCAAATAGTTGACTAAAAAAGCCAAAAATTGAGTTTATTTTCAATATAAATTACTTTATTAATCTTCTTTTCTTTTATATGTATCACATTAAATGGGTTCGTACTTTCTCATTTTGTTATTTGATATCAAGTGGTTACTGATGTGATAACGCAATTATTTAAACCTATGAAATACTTACTGTATCACTAAAGTTCGTTTAGTAAATAGTTATGTATATTTCGTAAAATTGCTAAAAAAAACATATGTGTATTTGTATCTTTACACATACCGGCTGATTACCATTCCATAAAAATCATGCACAAAAAATAGATTTTCAAATCAAATTGAGTTCGAACAAGTAATATTTTTTTTTGTTCTAAGTCACGGAATAATTAAGTATTGATAATATTATGACTTAATGCGTATCAGTGAAGTTCATATAAATATGATTGCAGACTTTTTTGGAAATTCTTGAAGATTATATATTTCTATGTTATTTCTTTTTTTCTGCTTTTTGTTTTTATTTTATCTTAAAGAGTGTCTGAATGTTAATTCTTAGGAATATAGTTTTTAAGTTATCACATCACATCTGCTTATACAAAAATGGCTGAAATAGTAAGTAATGCTAATTTTACTAGTTTAAATGTACTTACTATTTTTTTATTAAATAACAGTCACTTCGTCATCCCAAACTAGCTATGATCCCATTTAATTTTATCATCTCTTTTACATGCACTGGCATACAAAGTCCTTATCTCGATGTCGCAATACAACACAATTGCTAACTAGATAGATATTTCAGTATTATAATAATATTTTTTATTTTTATTATTTAATTGAAATTAAAATATGCATTGATTAGTACACTCTAAATCGGAAACTAACAATTAATGAAAATTTATTGAAAATTCAATGTATATATATTATGTCATGTTAATCGTAAGCATCTTAACTATGTCCACTCGCAGGTATTCGAGCATTGTTATTAGTTTTTTTTATGATTAATATTCATAATGCATGTTTACTGATATTGTAAATTAACATCTTATAATCTAGTACTATATATTACTCCCATCCCCGTTCCGCTATTTACGACTTGTTTTTTTTTTACGTATAGATTAAGGAGTAGTGTGAAAGACCACTTTCTCCCTATACTCCGCTATTTACGATTTATTTCTTTTTTACGTATAGATTAAGGAGTAGTGTAAAAGATCGAGGGAATAGGTGAGAAAATGACAACAAATAATAATAATTTTATTCATTTAACCTTTTAAATATACAAACTCGTAAGTATACATTATCTTTTGATCTTTTAATAAAAAAATATAATTGAATGAATTATAAGACAGTATACATTCTCTCTGATAAAACTACTCTTTCATATACACCAACTACAATATTAAAATGATCAGCCATTAGTATTATGAACACTCATTTTTATATTATTTTATTATAATATCTTATACTTATTGATATTTTTATTAAAATTGCTAGCTACGTGTTTCACTTTTAATTCAATTAAATGATAAACACAAATTATATTTGGAAGAAATACTGTATTATACTCATAAACCATATTTTCACTTGATCAACCACCACCTCCTCTTTTGCTTGTTATTTTTAAAATTGTTGCGAAGACGACACATTCACTCTTGTGTATTAAACATACTATTCATGTGCCATTAATTTATTAGCTTTCGGACCAATAAAATAAAATAACTTGTAAGCATGCATACTTTAGAATTTTTATTTTGTTAGCATTGTAACTCTGTATTATTTTCAATTTAAAGTCATTTATAGAGTTATTTAGAGTTGATACAGTCATTGAACTGCTACCATGGATTTCATGGTCGACATAAGGTACAACTCCCTCACCTGCCACAAACATATTAAACACGGTAATATTATATATTTTTTCATATGCATATATAAGTAGTATATATATAAATACTTAATCTGAAGCTCGAAAATGAACTCTAAATTAAATCTTGAATTTTGAATAATAAATAGCTGACGCTGAGTCCCACTCCGCACTAAAGCACTTTGTAATTAGTGACCAGAAGATTTATATTCGCTCTAATCTATTTTAATAATACAAAGATACGAAATACTAAAATTTATATTAAATATTATTTTAGTCTGCATTGATACACATCGGTAATAAAATAATTCTACTACAGTTGCATATGTATATATATGAATAAAATAATAATAAATAAAAGATAAATGAGCAACGTGGCAGTGGTGAGCCCGGGAGCAGCTTATTCTAACCAGGAAAGCGACAGTTGTGCCATGTTGGCACCGGCTAATCGCGACTGTTAGATGAAGATTTGATCGGACGGCATATCTGAGTATTCGAGGACAATAGAGAAATCCATGCCCTCCATCGCGCCTCAGGAGTAGGTTTCGCGTGAGTTAAAAATAACAACAAACTACAGATTATTAGATGAGGGAAGAGATAGATAGAGAGAGAGAGAGAGAGAGTCAGAGTCAGAGCACAAAAAGTGAATACGAGAGAGAGAGAGAGAGAGAGAGACACACACAAAGCTTAAAAGGAGAGAGGAGATAAGAGATTTCCAACGTATTCAGTTTCGTTTTGTGTGAATCTTGGAGTGTGCTTGCTGTTTTTCCGAATTTCTCTTCTTCTTATTCTGTTCATTTTGCCGCTGACAATGGCGGAAATCCGGTGAATTATGCGATTCACGGGAAGGCATTTGCAGTGATGGAGAGAAACAGCGATTTACGAAAAGCGACTGTCGCTGCTGTCAACGGTTTGCCTAGAAAACGGCAAAGAATTACTACTTTCAGAGATTCAACCGGTGAGAAGAATCCTTGGGAGAAATCACTAGATTCGATTTATTTATTTCGATTCTTGCTTCATTTTATCTTATGTGTGTTTTTGGATTTTTACAGACCAGGATACACAGATGGAATTGCAGGAAACTGTGAGGTTAGGAGATCGAGAGCAGTTACAGAACAAGGACCAGGAACTTGAGTTGCCTAAGAGAAGAAGGATTGATAGGTCCGCGGCGCTGCAGAGAAGTGATGGTGGTGAGAGTTGCAGAGAGAACGAGAGTACGGACTCGAGTGACGAAGAGTACTATGAAAAGGAAGAGGAGATGAGGATGCATCATCACAGTCGGATAAACCAATTCTCGCCGACGTCTTCTTCTTTGTCTAATAATCACCGGGCACTCCGTACACTCCGCTCATCTCCGCTTCTGAGAGCCGCCGCCGATGAAATGTTTTGTGGTCCCGTACCCCGAAGAGCTCGCTCGTGTAAGTATTCGGCATATGTGGTCTAGTGTCGTTAACTATGCTTATCTTTTTCTTCTTATACTCTGTATGCTGTTGATATCCTTCAGTTAGTTCTAATTTAATTTTAATTTTACGACCTTTGGGTAGTTTTAATTTTAATTTTATGTAGCTTCGGCGAAGAGGTTGCAAGAGTACAGCAATTCAGGCAGTGGCGGCTTTGTCGAGGACATGAGCCACCGGAGATTTTCACCGTCTCCAGCGACGGTGAATCTGATTGGTTTCGGCGACCCAGTGAAGAAAATGGTTAGTTGATTTTCAGATTTTGTCTTTTTGTTACCGACTTCATTTTGTTTTAGCATATTCGCTTTGATGCGACGGCTGACTGAGAGGGTAATTATTCGGCAGAAGTCTTTAGAGCGAAGAACGCCGATTTCAAATCCCAAGCAATCGGTGATTCAAGATGATATTGAGATCGAGGTTGCTGAAGCTCTGTTCGATCTGGCGAAACAATCTCAGTCGCAATCCCAATCCTCGGAAAGACAAGAAAATGTTGACAGAGATGGCGTAAACACGGCTAGCGACGGTAAATTTATGATTTTTTATTTCGATCTATTTAATAAGAGTTGTGAACAATTTTCCTTCGAAATGTTTCTTTCTTAACTGTGGAATCGGTGGATTACAGAGTTAACGATGTCAAAAGCTGATGGTTTCAAAGATGAGAATAACGCCTTTTCAGTTCAAAAAGAGCCATCAATAAAAGTGGATGCTGAAACAAATATGGCCGACTCGATGAAAGAGCTAAAGAAAGGAAGGGTTGAGAAAGATAAATTTTCGGATGACCCAGCTCAAGAATTAGTGAGTGGAGACGGGTTTGTGAATAAAGTAGAAGTGGGGTCTCAAAAAGAAAGCGAATCGCCATCATGTGTCAAAGTAAATGCTTGTGATATTCAGGATCCGACAGTGACAAAAGCGTGAGCAGCCCTAATTTTTGTTTCCATTTATTAATTATTTATTGTAGTCAAGTTTCTCTCTCTTCTCGTCGTTCCTACCTCTTCTAACGACATTTATGGTTGGGCGGGGCGAGGCAGGCATTATGATGCAATTATTGTTGAGGCTAAGAAGGAAACTAAGTTGGATATTGATTTGATGGTGAGTGTGTCATAATCATCATTTTATTTTGATTCTGAATTCTTTCTCTCACCCCTGATAGATGATTTGAAATATCTAATGACTTACTTCGATAGGCTTCTCCTTTGCCCTCGTCCCCGGAAGGAGAGGGACTGGTGGACGTGGGGACTGATCCTGGCGCGATATCCCAAGCTGTTCGAAAGGCATGCTGATTGTTTAATGGGCTATTCATTCTAATTGGTTTTTTTTGGGTGTTAATTTAACTAAACTTTCTATTCTATTCCGATGCAGAAGAGTGAAATTGTTCGAAAGGATGATCGATTGACAGTCGTGTCGGTAATGCAGGGGGAAAGGAATGGAGTAATGAGTAGTGAACAACAATCGTCGGGAATGCAGGGGGAGAGGAATGGAGTAATGAGTAGCGATCAACAATCGAACCTTGATGTTGAGAAGCATAATCACAATAATACCCAGCAGCAGCTGGTTCGAAAGGAGCACAAAAGTCAACGTAAGCCCAATTGAATCTTCTAACTCATTTGACCTTTGAGTATTTTGGTTTTCAAGAACTTGAATTCATAACTGTTTCATTGCTGTTGTTTTACAGCACCAACTTCCTTGCTGCCTTTCCATATTGGAACTAGTAACTGGCCTGGTTTTCTTCCTCATCCAGGGTGTGTAATGCAGAATCTTTTTTTCCCATTATTTTGTTTCATTGGTGTGGCCATTGCTGAATTGGTTCGTATGTAGATTTATGCCGCCTCAACAAGCTATGCCTCTAAACGGAAGCCCAAAATCTTCAATGATAATGCAGGTACTTACCATGGTGATTTCAAAGCGATGGCAATCTTTTTTGTTTTAGTTTTGTTGTTCACAGTTTTAGTGATTTACACGTTCCCAAAAATATGCAGCCTCCTCAATTTAAATTCTCACAGCCTCGACCAAAGAGATGTGCCACACATCAATACCTTGCACAAAGCATTCGTTGCCACCAGCAGCTCATAAAAAAATCTCTATCTGCTGGATCAACTGGTTCCACTGCTTTGTGTGGAAGCAAGTCACCGAGCCTAAAATATACACCACCAGCACAAAATTACATCCATGGTAACCCTTTTCTTGCAGAGTTTCAAGGAGCACAGAATTTAGCTACTGGAAAAGATAAAATCTCTGATGCTGCTACCAAGTCGTTGCTTCAACAAGCTTCACATCCAGCCTCAGCTTCCAATTTCTTGGTAAGCTTGCTTCGCTGTTCATGCTTTTAACTGGTTATCATGATTGCAATGATAAATTTAGAAGCTTATGGTCGTTTTCTTGATGATTCTAGCATGGCCATGGCTATATGTTGCCATATGGTCACCATCAAACAACAGTGATGGCACCCACTATTTCATCCGGATCTCCTCAATCTGCAACCTCTGCTGGAAATGCAACTTATCATTCTAATTCAGCTGGGAGGCTTCCAGTTAACATCCCTTTGCCTAATACATCAAATGCGATGAGTTTGAATCATCCAGTGTTTCCTTCCAATGAAGCTGCTGCTTCATACTTGGCGATGCTCCAGAATAATGGATGTCCAATCCCTATTCCTACAAACATTGCCATGCCTACCTTTAAAGGAGGATCCCCATCCATACCCTTCTTTAACCCTTCTATGTATCCTTCTTCACAATTTAACATTACTCAAAATCAGCAGCATTTCACCACTTCTCATGTTTCTGCACAGTCAGCTTCTCAGAATACAAACTTGTCATCACACAAACAATCACAATACCTGCAACCGACCAGTGCAAAAACTTGTGAGAAAAAATTCCCTTCTTCAGTTACTTTGAATTCACAACTGGGGAAGCTGGTCCGGCCATCCCACTTATCCAGCAAATCGGACGCTGAGATTAATTGGAAAGATGGCGCGTCAGTTGCTCCTGCTTTTGTGTCCCATTCTGTAAAACCTAATACTTCCCAACCAATGAACTATGAAATGTTCCCATCTGCATCATTAGGCGGTGGTGCTGCTGGCAACAAGCAAACTGACACTCCTCAACAGGGTTCCAAGGGCAGAGTCGAGGTTATACCTCAGGCATTTGCTTTCTCTTTTGGTTCAAATGCTTCCGCAACTCCAGTGCTTAACTTCTCATCCATGGGGCAGACCTCTGCTATGTTCCCAATGCTTCCGGACATGTCCCGGAATGGTAATCAGATGATGCATCAGAAGAATTTCCAGTCATCTGAAGGGAAGCCAGCAGGCAGTGGCTGTCATTCTTTTAACTACTCAAGATCAGATTGTCCGGAGATATCAGCTCTCCCGACCATGGGACCTCCTAAGTTCGATGGTTCAGCTCGAAACGTCAATTTTTATCAATCCTCGCTGACTGGTAGCCAACCATTTCCGACATCAACTGGTGTTTCTGTTACGATCCCAAATTTTCAGCAGCATCAGTTGATTCAAGTCCAGGATCATCAGCACACGCATCAAATGCGTATGGCAGGGAATGGTCAACAACAAGTGAAGCCTTCAACTCCTCACAACATACCTGGCTCTTTCTTTGGTGGCATGCCCCTAAGTAGTAGCCCTATGTTCGCCCAAGTTTCTGCCCTGAACGATACTCCATTGTTCCACCCCAAATGGGAGAATTTCCCTAGAAGCTTAGCTCCTGAAGGATCTCAACATCACAAATCTTCTCAAGGCCAAACTCATATAAATTTTGGAAATGGACCTATATCAGCTACATCATTTCAAGGGCATCAGTTACTGATCAAGAGCGAGTCATCATCTAATTCTTCTATGTCAAAAAATACAGTTAGCAGCCAAAGAAATGCCTCTGCTCTGGGCTTAGCTGCCTCAACATCTCCACCGCTACCCTCCCAAGAAACGGAGGCTTCTCAAGGCGGAGCCAGCCAGAAGTCTTCCCCTGCTTGTAGGCGGAACGTGCCATCTATTCTAAGCACGTGTCCAAGCCAACTGCCAGAGCTCAAGTACTGAGTTTTTTGCATCGAGTTTTGAAAGAATGGCAATCTTGTTATTCGAAGACAATTCTTTCTTGGCAGCTGGAGGTAAGATTTCAATGCTTCTGCAATAATGAAAGATGCTATCGGCATTATTTTGCAATTGCCATTTGAATGTGGTTGGTGAACAATTGAGGAAAATGAGGTTGAAAAAGAAAGAGAAAGGAAAAGAAGAAAAGAGGAAAGGTTTGAATAAGTGATGAAAGTAGGGAAAGAACCGATGAGACAGTAGTGATGATCAAAATTGTTTGTTTGAAATGTTTTAGAGGGATTGCAATTTTGGTACTTTATTTATCTGTTGGCTTCGAATCCTCACTAATCCTATTGGTTGATTTGAGTGCGACACCTTTGTGTTGTATGTATAGACTAATCTGTCACATTCCAAATCAATTCATACATATAAATTCTATTCTTTAATTTCAATATTTGTTAGCGGTTTAATTGCTTTTTATGGCTAAGTGTGGGGCCTCTGGCATAGTCTTATATTGACCTTGCTGCTATACATAATTAGTCAAAATAATGCTATGTGGGGTAGGTTGCTTGATTTTCTTCATATATATAATGTAATGTTGACAAAATTTGTTGGTTGGTTGCTTACTTTTTTTGGTGACGATCGAAGTTGGGATTTATACTTAGCCTCTCTTAATCAATGTTTTGAACTTGGATTCTCATTCTCGAAAGAGATTTTATTTTTTAAAGTTTTATCCTTTTGTTGTATTCTAAAGTTTTCCTTTATTGCCTACTTGACTAGAAAAGGCTGGAACTGGAAGCAACTATACGATTGAAATTATTTTCTTTTGGTTTATCCTTTCAGTTAGAGCATTCAATTCCTTGTCACCATTCGGCAAGTTGTATGCAATGCATAAAGATCCAAACTTATCTAATACTCTATTGTGTGATATTTGTATTTAATTCATTCTCTCTTCATACCTTTGACGTCGACTGCACAAGTCACTTTTGCTAGATAATATATTTATCTTGATGACATTATAATAAATTTGTGCTGTAAGAATATTTAATGGTCTGAAATTGAATTATCAAGGAATAAATCATTTAATATTTATAATATTTCATTCTTTGTCTATTTTAAGAAAAAATTACAGTTACGTAGTCCAGTCACTACGAGACTTTTAAAGTTGGAAAATAAATTGTAACAATATAATATTTTCGAGTTTAAAAATATGAGGTACAATCTAGTTTTGTATGGACAAATTTTATCTTGTACAAGTCTTTCATATTTACAAATTTTAATTTGTTTGAAATAAAAAATAAAATACATTTTCAATTTGACATTCATTACGTAAAATAAGCATAATTAATATCTTTAAATTATAATAAAATTCTAAAAAAACAATTGAAATGACCAAAGTCATATAAAATATAAAATCCATACATCATAATTTAAAAATATATAACAATTCAAACAGAAATACAATTAAAATTTTAAAAATCATTCCATTACAATTTCATCAAAATCATACAAAAGTTTGAGCAGATAACAATTTCAAATAAATATAATTAGTAGTAGTACTTTATATTATAGTATTGGACTGATTTTTTCTTTATCCTGAACATCAACAGATCCGAAATTATTTTTGGGTGGATTTTTTAAATTCAATTTTTTTCTAACATATATTTTTCAAACCAAAATCCTGAATATTCTGAACGCACCTCCCGGCCCTGCCCTTTTGACAGCTCTACCTTAATCAAGCAAAACTCACCACTTAATTTTGTTTTAGAAATTAGAACAAAATTGACAATATTCGTAAACCCACTTTGTGGAATGAAAAAGTAACTTAGCTAAATTTAATATTAACCATCAAGAACAAGTATAGCAACAAAATCTGCCGCATGCAGATATTATTAACCAAGCAAATATTCTACAGATGACTTCTGTTTGAACCAACTCTCACATAATACAAGATAATAGACATAACATATAGATATTCTTTATCCATCTATTTTCCCACGAGATAAGCCAAGTTCAGCTCTACGTCTTCTTTGGCTTTTCGATCAAATGGTTCGTTCCCAATATATAGGTCCAGGATTGATCGACACAATAGCTCACTCTGAATGCTTCCGGCCTCTTTGCCATCAACTGCATACGAGCCAAATTGAACTGCGTTACTAATGTTCCGATTTCATGTCAGATAAAACAAGCTCATCAAGCATGAAAGTTTTCAAGAAGAAGATTAAAAGTAGAAAACTCATTGGGAAGAAGATAATCCCTCTCCCTAGATCAGCCAATTGAGAACAGTGTTCACATTGCAAGTCCAGAGATGTAAAATTGCATAACAGGCAAGCACAAGGTAGAATGAAGATATAAAGGGTCAAAGATAGTGCACCATTTGAAGAGATATCACTTAGAACAGAAGGAAAGAAGTACAAAACTAAAGAATAACCTTACAGTCCAAGAAATTAAAAGGCCAGTATATCTTACTAGTCGTGCGAAGAACATAATCCCTCTCCCTAGCGAGGTCAATGATGGATCCCTTAGGTAATTTATATTCGTCTTTGAATTGAGAAGTGAACCTGCAGAGTAACTACCTTGTTTAGTACACAAGAAAATTAATCAATTATGATATGATCAACAAACTCAACGCATGTCAATGTTCTTGATCAATGCAAATGAAATGAAGATTTGCATAGGTTGCTGGATGCACAAATCGAAGTTACATCATTTCACAAGCTAGAATATGCTAATACGAAGTGAGAAAGTCAATCTAAATCTGTTTTAGGGACTAGGGCAGATGCAAAGTGGGACTACAAACAAATTAAACGTGAGTTTATTCCGCTGATTGCATACCCTATGATCATAACAATCAATCAAGAAACGAATACATCTATGATCATAACAATCATTCAAGAAACGAATACATCAAAACAATAATTCACCTTTGTAGCAATTCTTTAGTATCTGATCCCCCAAACTTCTGTAATCTGTTACCGACCGACTCTTCAAAAGCACTACGCACAGAACGAATACTCAGTCTTCCGTACACAATCTGCAGCCTAATAGTCATGCCCACATCACACTCCATTAGATCATCTTTCAACTTCTCATTTCCCTTCAACTCTGCAGCAGAAACGCCTCCATATTTCTGGCTAATTTTTTTTTTTACATCGGCATCATCCGCATACACACCTAAGAAGGATAAAGCCAAGTATCAATTTTGATGACCAGCTTTGCTTAAAAGAACAAGATCAAACCTCACTTCATTAACCTAAATTTGATCGAATAAGTAAAGCAACCAAGCAACATTGTCCTACATCACACTAGTTCACACACACACATCAATACAATCAACTAACTAAATCTTTTCTAATGATTAGGTTTCCGATTCCGATTCTGATTCCAAACTATATACATGATTTAAGTCGCCTACAGAGGGAATCAAGACACAGCGAGCTTCATAGGCGAACATGAAAATTAATATAAATTAGCTGCAATTCCCGACAGTTGAAGAAAAATTAAGCTTTAATCAAAGACTGGTGATGGAAAATGCAGTACCAAAAGCATAGACATCAATGTTTTTCAACCCTAAAACAGCTTTCCTCCGCAACCCAATGCCAAGAAGGCGCTGGGAATCTCTCAGAACAGAAGGAAACGACACTCCAGTTCTCGGCTCAGCCACTAGTGACGCATTTTCACACAGAGATAGAGAACCCCACATCGGGCAAAAAGTACTTCTGTTGGAAGCTAAGAAATTGAGTGCGCTTCGAACAAGAGGGGTGTCGGAGTTATGTGAGATGGCAATGGCAGCCCCGGCGATCGCGGCGGCGGCGGAGAGTG
The DNA here is from genome assembly GCA_026898415.1 of Leonotis leonurus. NCBI lineage: Eukaryota > Viridiplantae > Streptophyta > Magnoliopsida > Lamiales > Lamiaceae > Leonotis > Leonotis leonurus. Next base: position 5,655,912 of record JAPKLX010000001.1, read on the forward strand.
CGGAGAATGTCCGAGAAGAAGCATTAGAGGCGGCGGAGATGGCCGGAGATGGTGGCTGAGAAAACGAGAAGGGGAAGCGGAAGGATACCATTGTTTTACTGTGAATTTGAGGTGGTTGCGACGGTTGTACTACTACACTCTGCTTCCAATACTGTCACGTGATTAGCACGTGACGTGTTTGATTGGGCCTTCTGTCAGAATTTGTCCTAATTAAATGGGCCTCTCGTGCTTCTTAAGTGTGAAGGTTTCTTTCATAGTCATTCACAAGAAAAGGAATTGAGACATGCAATCAATTAAAAATAGTTTTTGTATATTTAGTTGGGGAAGATGGACGCTGAAAACTACATGCTAATGTTTTCTCTAAGTATCAAATAATTAAGTTCCTTACTATTTTCAAATTTCAAGTACGAATAAACCTTAATGTCCAAATTCTTACCACTCCAAAAACCAAGCTTTCTTTCATTTATTTTTCAAATTTTGAACTAGCTATAATTTTACATCCATTTATTGAAATTTACGATTTCATTGGATGTAAAAAACGACAAGCATGAATAATATTTTTTAAGCTGGATTAGGAATTTAGGATGAGTTAGTGCTTTGATCCAAATCAAATCAATGCACTTGGGCCTATGGTGCTGTCGATTACTTGGTTAAATAATCGAAATTCACAATCCATCCCCAACTCTGTGATCGTAATATTTACTATTAGAAATTGGACCCAACTCCAGAAACTACCACATCAGATAAACCTGCCTTAGTATTAGTCTTAATGTCCCATTGATTTGCCTATAAGAGCAACTGGGTTCTATTGATTATTTGCCTATAACATCAAATGAAAACTCATCTTCCGATACCGTATCATGTATGTATTCAAATCCTATACTTTTTTAAAATCTTCGAGTAAGCATATAGTAAGATATATGAACAACAAATATCTGGCATTGCATCAATAGTGGAAAAACATGCAAAGGTAAGATTCAACTAACTAATTAAACTAATAATTTTTAATTTGGGCCCTAGGCCTTTGCTCCATTACCATAAGGTAAGGGCGTAATTGAGAGTAGATTTATTGTTAACTTGAGAATACGAGTTTAAAAACTACTTGGTTTGCAACCTTGAAGTTATAGGTATATTTGTAGCTAATTTATGAAGTCGGATTTATTAATACCTTCTAAATCAACATCTTGGAAAGAATAAGCATTCCATTATCAGATTAAAAACAAAAAAAATCTAAAAAAGAACACCAACCAGAAGGTTGCACGTGGAGGAATACCATATACCACGTTTCACTCTGTGGTGTCACTCCGCCCCTCACCACACACAAAAACAACAGCTAAGGAACAAGGAATCTCATCGCCTGCGAATCCCCATGGATAGCGCTCTCCTCCACGACGCCCTCCCTGTCTCTCGCAATCCCAAGCTCAAGCGTCCCTGCTGCTACCCCTCCTCCGACCCTACCCGGATCCTTTGCCCGAATTTCGACCCGATTCGATTCGACGCGCTACTGGAGTCGTTTCTCGATTTCCATGATTCATATGCGATCGCTCTCGACCTCGTCGTCGATCGCATACTCGACTCTAGGCCCCACGATTGCGAGAAGAATGACGTCATCGAGCGCACTCTCAGGCTCGGCTTGGCCCTCACTGAGGCGGCCAAACGATCCGCTAGGAGGCGCGCTTCCGTGCATAACGCTGTAGTTTGGGCACTGCCTTCTGATCTCACTATTAAGGTTACTTGGTCGTTTATAATCTTGGTATTGTTTTTTGGACAAGTTTAAATGATGCTTCTACTGGATTACGAGTACATTGATACTCTAGAGGATCTTTTGTCTTTTTTAATCGATTGAGAGGCAATAATGATTACTTGGATATGCTAGCAGTGTTTTAATTTCAGTTTTCTATTGAGCTAGTAACTAATTTCATGCATTAAAGGTCATATGTAACGAAGTATTACTAGAATTTGAGGCCATCTTCTTATTTTATATTTATATATTTTTATGGTACTAGTGTTCCCCGAATTTGCAGATGATTTGTCTTGGTGAATGAATCGGGTTGATATATATTCTTTGAGTTTCTCTTTGTAGCAGTTTATGTTTCTTAAGTTGATTTTTTTATTGCTTTTTATCCTTATGTTTCTGCTATTTTTATGGATACAAAACCTCTTCAGCTTTGGTCTCTGTTTCAATTTTATTGTGATTCCTTGTTCAGGTATTCTCTTTGCTCGATACACAAAGTGTATGTCATGCATCTGCTACATGCTCCTTCTTCAATAAGTGTGCTGCTGACCCATTGTGCTATTCCAATATTGACCTAACAACAATAGTGCCACGGGTCAATAATATAGTAGTCTCTACAATGATTCAGCGAGCTGGAAAAGTTCTACGGTAATGGTTATGAGCTTTATATATTATTGCAATTCTACTCCTGGGATAGCTATTTTCAGTGGCTTCTCTACCTTACAACGTTTGGATATGTGATCTCTTACTTCCTTTTTTGTACTTTAGTTAGTCTGTGGAATGGTGATTATGCTTCCCGATGTATTCAATTTGGTCCTTTTCAATTGTATATTTCGGTGCAAATAATGGAACCTAACTGCTTTTAAGTGAAGTGAGAATACAGTTTCCTATGATTTGGTTTTGTTAGATTAGTCTAAGTTTCCTAGTTTTGTGTGTGTGTATGTGCGTTTGCTTTTATTCCATGCTCTTTATTTGGACATGGTCTGGCATCCGGAAGTCTTTGATTTTTGTATGTCCTCTTATGTCTACAACCTAAGTGAAAGGGGTGTATGGGCTAACATTTTATGCATGTGTTCACATTGTTGCAAAATGAATAATGAGTTTGATCATGTTGACATTTTGTAGGTCCCTAAAGCTTGGGATTGTCCCTAGTCCACCTGCTGCACCACTAGGGTCTTCTCAAGCGTTTGTTTATTCTATGAGAAATTCCTCAGAAACATCAGGATTTTCATGGACTGATAAAAGGTCGAGACAGGGAAAAGAGACATTTGTACTTACTAGGTCTTGTTTGGCACCATTGATTGCTGATGGTAGTTCTCCAGGGTAAGAGGCTCGCTATTTTCATATTTCATACCAGTGCTTTATCAATTACCTCCTTACTAATCTTCCTGTCTTCTTCTTTTAAGGGCTCTTTTGAAAAGGTTACACCTTTATAACATCGAAAGAATGGACAATGCAGCATTTGGAGCTGCTATATCAGCTTGCCCTTCTTTGCTTGATCTAGAAATTGTTGGCCTGTGAGTATCAATCTGTATTGGTTTCTTAAGTGTAATTCTCTGAGTTGGTTTCTACATGCTATTGCATATTTCTATGTCAATTCTCATAATCAGATCCTGACACGTCTGAACATGATTGACGAATGAAACTAATAACAGATTAAGGATAAAAACAAATGTTGTAATAATTGACACGGGCAAACATGTTTTTGGCAGACATGTGGAGCTGAAGCAAACGCTGGAGTCAGTTAGTAGATCTTGTCCTCTAATAGAGCGTCTATTTTTCGAATCATCAAAAACAGGTGCAGAATGGTCTGGCCATGTTATGTAGATTAGAAGGCATTCTACTCATGTGGTTTATATTTGTTCTCAGGTAGAGATGACAGCTTAAAATTACAGACATGCAATGACCTAGTGAACAATTGCGCAAAATTATCCTCATTGGCACTTCGAGGATTTAAACTGCATGATCCTAAAGTCCGTCTTCTTGTCAAGGTATGCTTCCATTTCCTTGGCTACCTATTCATCCTCCAGCTGCAATGTTGTTGTCCGTGCAGGGATTCCGTAATTTGAAGTTTGTTGATTTTTCAACGTCTTATGCCATCACTGGTGAATTTCTTAGGTATGCGTGGTTGCGCTGGATATTGAAGGATATATATATTTATATTCCCCTTTATCCTATACAACTGTCTTTATTAGTACTTTTGACTTTCTGGGTGTAGAAATCTTGGTGGCAGTGGAGGCGGGAGCTTGCTGGAAGTTTTGATTTTACGGGATTGTATGCATTTGAGAGAAGTAAGGAATGAATTATTTCTCATAGAAGTGTTCATAATGTACTGGATAAATTTTAAGAAAAAAAGAAAGTGTAAGTTCTTAAGTGAAAGTTGTATCATTCAGGTAGAAGTTTCCAGGTTGCTATCTGCAATTCTTGCAGGATGTTTCAGGTTTCTCAAGCACCTTGTGAGTCTTAGCATCCAGTCATGTCAATGTTATATAAATTTAATATATTGCAACCTTTTCTGTATCTCTTGGTAAGTAATTATTGTTGACCTGTCAATAGGATGTCTCTAATCGAGAGGGACTGGCATCTGATGGTGACTGGTACCAGAGATGCTACACCCCAAGGTATGTACTCATATATGCTGATGCTGCACCTTTCATTTGTATCTATTTGAACTACGTTCATGTGCCAATTATGCAGTTTCACGTCATTACGTGAGTTACCGGAAGAAAGACCCAATTTAAGGGTACTTGCAGATTTTCCTGCAGAGGGAAGGTATGTAATTTCTATGTTCTTCTTTACCTACAAGTCTTGGTATAGCGGAGTTCACTCGATTACTGTTTCTTAAGCTCAGTTTTGTGGAAGAGCCAGTGACCAGCAGTGATGTTAACATTGATACCAACTCACCCTCCTTGGCGAGCAGTCCTATTTATAGGGGATTAGTTTTCACTAGCTCATCAGAGAGCAGTTATAATAGCGATCAAAGTAGCGGTAATGAGGACTATCCTATTCCCGGTTTTCCAGTTCACGAAGAGAGTTCAGATGAGGTGGATGACTTATAGAGAGATAATGTAATGTGACAAGATATGGGTGATGTGGAACGGCACCTGTATTATCGGTACAATCTTTGCAAAAACTCATCAAGTCATGATATGAAATTCGTTACTCCAACCATGTTGCTTATCTTCATAAGCGTGTATCCTCTTGGTAAAATATTGTCCGGCTCCTAAGACGGGAGCAAATATCATACTGTCCGATTTATCAGCCTTCTCTTGTGTGATGTTTTACGTATGTGTGTAGTGAAAAAGAGCGCTATACGGAAATGTTTTTTATTTTTATTTTTGCTAAAATCTGAGATTGTTGGTATTAAATGTTTTGGGTATATAATAAATAAACAAATTATTATTGGAGATTGTTTGGTGTAGGTTATATAATAAATAAGATTGTTTCTTCCCTTTAATTCACAATATTTTCTTTGTAGCCTATTTATTCTTAATAACTCCACCGAAATTGTTAAGGAGCCGAATAGGAGTGTAGGAATATAAATAGTAGTACTATAATTGTTTTATCACCTTATATATTAATCGCTTAAATCGAATGGCTTTTTAAATACTAAGAGAAATAATTAAATAGTGTATGTGTTGTCCTTATGGTAAGATTAATGCTCAACCCAATACAAGATATTTATGGTAAGATTAATGCTCAACCCAATACAAGATATTTGTTGTAAGACCTAAAATCAGTCCATAAGACCCCATGTTTATAAGTGACCACTAAAAATTCCAATCATCCAATTATTTTAATATTTTATTAATTTTTTTTTCATTTCATTCAATTCAACTATCTTTAAATAATTAAAATAAATATAAATATAATTAAAATAGAGTTTTTGAAAAGATAAAACATAAATAAATTAAGTCTCTAGATTACAACAATCTAAATACGAAATTGAAAATAAAACGAGGATGATTTTGTGAAAATGAATGACTCATATTATAATAGAAATTTGAAAAGTCTCAATTTGAAATATTTTCAAGATTGAGATGATAATCTCCAAAAAAATCAAAATTTTGAGAATTGAAGAAAACATTATTTTCAAAAATATAGAACAAAATAATAAATAAAACAAGTAAAAAAAAAGAAGAATTTTTCACTTGCAATAAAATGTATCAAGATTGATCTTTATTTTTAGAGAATGAAAAGATAAAAAATTTTGATATATTTTTCATTTTTTTTAAATACATTTATATAAAAATTATTTTAATTTTATTCATCTATCAAATTAAAATTAAATCAACTAGTATAATAAAGACAAGTGTCTCTATCACATTGGCGCAAAAGGGGAGAGAGAAAGACCATTGAAGGTCTCGTATCATCTAATGAATTGCTAACTCATATAACTTATTTATGTAGCTAATTCCTTATTTTTTAAATGTCATAAATGTGTTTATAGTTGTTTTCAAATCTACTTAACTTATTTAGATAAATATTCCACTGCAAACTGAGACTATGATCACTAAAATTTGACCAATTATCAAAAGAAAATATGCATCTAATATGTATGAGACATACTATTTTGACAAATCACATGTGTTTAATCTTTATCCAAGAGAACATGATGGTAGCATAAACCAGAACATGAGATATTTAGAATAATAAATATTAAACATCTATTTATATTTCACATGACTATGCATAAAAGGTTCACCTCGTGCAAAAATGTGATTGAGTGTTGGCCGAGGGATTGAGAACTTCCAATATTGTACCAATATAAGTAAACTATAAGCTCAAGTACAATAATCTCCTATTATTAGCTTCTAATATATTACAACAAATGAAAATTCTACACATTGAAATTGGTGCTTCATTGAAAGAGTGCGAGTTAGGATTGATTTTGAGATCTTGTAGTTTCTATTTGAGGAAGCACATATTTTAGCACCATATATCTTAGCAACTGTAAAGGAAGTGATAAGTTATCCATGCAAGAATCACGTTTTTTCTACGAACTAATTTTGATTATCAATTACAAATGTATTCGGATGCTGACTAAAAACATAAAAAAACGTTATGCACAAAAAGGTGAGCTCTTTAACCATGTAAAATACTTGGACCAACAACATAAAGAGATAAATATATAAAATACAACGATATTATAATTGAATAACACTATAAAATATTCTTGAAGAACAAAGGAAGAAAGAGTGATTAGAACAAAGATTACTCATTCTTCCTCACTTCCATTGAGGTAACCTTTGGATAACCACTTGCAAGAAACACTTCCAAAATTCTAATGTTGGAAAAAATGCACGCCAACAGCGTTGCAACTAATGAAAGGTATAGTGAAGTTTACTCCAGCTCAATTCATAACCTGGAATTCTAATGTTTTCTACTCAAGAAAGTTCGAATCTCTTTCCAAGAAAGAAATTCCAAAATTCAGGCGCTAATGATGTGTAAAAATTATACTTCGGGTAAAGATAATCAGAGCATAATACCTTGCCAGAGTTCTCTTTATTTCATACAATAGTTTGGCATGCTAGCCTCCAAGACTCTGGCTTCTGTATGATCAAGTAAAACATGAATGCAACTACTCTTTATTACAAAAATACACATAAAATGCGATAAGGAATAAGAAACTTTGGATGCTTATATTGCAACTTTGCAGTACATGTAGATTTACTAAACAGATGGCAAGTAAGAACAACAATATCATGGTAGCACATGCCCTTTTAAGGTATTTCAGCTTTTGTTGTTCTTTGATTTAGGAGATCACTTCCATCCACAATCGGTATTTCATAACCTTGTTTTTATATATTAGCATTGATTTGCAGAAAAATATTTTAAAATAGCAATTAAAAATCCGCTTGAAAAAGATAATAACTTTGAAAGTTTTGTTCTAGAACATTTAAGACAAATGACATAAATAAACAAATTTCAAAAGGTGAAAAACGAAAGCAACCAAAATTAAATAAACACCTGAACAACCACTTAATTAGTCGGATCGTGCACTGTCTACTAAACCTTCTTATAATCATGCATAAATTTAGGATTAAAATTATACACATTTCCTAATGCGCAAATAAAAATGATCAGCACATCTGCAAGTAACACAACAATAGTAAAAAAAAATCAACAAAACGTAAAAAGGGACAAAAATCCGAAAACACAAACAAATTAAGAAGAATTTAGTCTTTATGCACATTAACCTAGCAAGTAAATGCTCCAACCGTGAAATAAACACACCACCTCACAAAATTGAGAAACAAAGATTAAAACTCACATTGTCCAATGCCTTTCAACCAATTCTTACCCAGTACACAGTAAAAAAAGATCAAAAAATCGATTTGATTGATAGCACCGACAAACCCTAGAACTCTAGAACTGCAAGACGGAATTGGACTGACAATAAAATACCTTCTTGCAAATATAGGACTCACGCTTAAAATGCATGATAATTTTTAAAAATAATTTGAGATTTAAACCAATATCATGAGCCCGGGAAAGAAGAGGATGGTAAAGAAAATAATTGTGATTAATCTCATTGTATACTGATATGTTGGCTTTTCATGAGTAAAGTCCAAATGAACCAACCACAAAGTTTTTTCTTGAGTTAATAGCAATTAACAAACTTTTTCACCACAAAGTTAACATTGCAAAAAGACAAGAAAGATAATGAAATTTCCCAAAGGTATGAAATAACTACTCTGCAGACTGCTCCAATGGTATAGAATTAACTTTAAATATGTTATAAACTGAAGGCTATGAAGTAAAATGTCTAAATCATCTAGGAGATGCTTCAAATATAGAACTAAAGGAAAACAAACTTACAGAACTCCACTCATTATCCATAATTGATTTGGTTCACCTTACCTACAATCTGTGAATAAAATAAAGAACGTGAAATCATCAATATTCAATCATATAAAGACTCACCGCTGATCCGGAGGTAATGCACGTAATGACACGACAAACGAATCATATCAAACTAATCATCCATATCTTTGTTCCAACAATTCCAAAGTGAAAGCTCAAGAGTATAAATTATCAAGTATTATAAATGGTTCCTTGGAAATATATAGGCATGTTCTAGTAATTATCCATGAACAACCGAATGACACCACAAGAATGGAAAACGATATGCATTCGCCCGAGCTCACTTACCAAATTAAGATTGACTGATATTGAATTATGCTACAACTTGTATATTATGCATAATTAATCATTTTATCAGTAATTCTCGGCTTATATGATTCCAATCAGCAACAGTTAGAACATTGAAAAAAAAAATGGGGGCAAAGGCAAGTTAGGCAACTAAGTGTGACTTAACACACTGCTACAACAAAATAAAATAACCAACGCAATGAAACGACAGGACCAATGAAACCAGATTGAAATGGAAAAAAAAGAACATTGAGAAGAGAAGCGAATGAGACCTCCTCCACTAATGCACGACTTTGTGTGCGCGTCGCTTGAGTGAAGCTGCTAATTGTGTATGCCTGTGTTGGCAGGGCATGGTGTTTCAGTTTGAAGGTATTGCAGTGGGTTAGGCGGTGGTGAGATTTGAAGGGACGGAGGGAGAAGCGATGAGGCAGAGCATTTCATCGAGAAACAATTTCAGTGTTATTATTATTTGCAATCTTCTCCCCACCCCTTTCTCCTAAATGACTCGTATGCAAAGATTGGTCGACCAAAGTGGAGAAATATGACAGAAAAAGATTTCAAGATTACATTGAATGCGTGTTAAACTTTTTGAAAAGGAGCGTTAAAATAAACTGCTCGTTTTCATTATGTGTTTTTTACCTTTATTTCTCTAAAGCTGTCAATGTTAAAGTAGTTGATTTGGAAAATGATTAGACAAAATAGAAGAATTAACTAAATGCATTTTATTCTATCAAAGGGCCGCCTTTCTAAATTTTCATAGGGCGCTCATGGAATTCCTTCCAAAGTCTCAATTAAATTCGTCATAACACTCATAACGATCAACTTTACGAAGATCCCATTGTATTCCAGACTCTTTGAATAGGTATGTTTACAAAATTGTTTGGAAAAAAATAACCGTCTTGAAAACAGAAATGTTTGTTTTTATATATTATATAGATGTTGGATTAAGAGTATTTTATTTATACCCTTTATGTAGAGACATGAGTCACATTATTACCTATCTCTACGTCGTAATATTTAATAAATTAATAGTAATAATAATAGTAATGTTTCTATTTTAAGTTCTACAAGAACAAGACTACAACATTATATATAAAAGTATATCAATATATTTTATCTGAGCAGCACCCATCATCAAACCTATAATTTAAACTCAAAACTCGAGTGAGTCATAATAATATCATCATGTATTATTTGAATTTGAACTGATCGATCTATCAAGATGGGCTTGGGCTTGGATCGAGTGGAGCAAATTTGGGCCGAATGACTCTCTCTATTAGTGGGCCTGTCTTAAATTTCACATTGGAAAAGACAAAATGACCATTGGACATTGAAGGAAAATGAAATTACTATTGTGGCCTTTTGCGGGAAAATAAGCAAGCTCTCTTTTCTTTGACTTTGATGAACAACTTTTACAGCGAACGCCATGGCCGATGCCACCTCCAAAAGCCAACCGCCGTCCGAGTCCACCACGTACCGCCTCAAGAAAACCCTAACCAATCACTCTCTTTCCGTATCATGCGTCAAATTCTCCAACGACGGCGCTCTCTTCGCCTCCGCCTCCCTCGATAAAACCCTAATCGTCTACTCCACCAGAACCCTAACTCAAATCTCCCACTTGATCGGCCACTCCGAGGGCGTCAGCGACCTTGCCTGGTCCTCCGATTCCACCTACATCTGCTCCGCTTCCGACGACCGCACCCTCCGCATCTGGGACACACGCGCCGCTGAGTGCGTGAAGACGCTGAAGGGCCACACCGACAGGGTCTTCTGCGTGAACTTCAATCCCCAATCGAACTTCATCGTCTCCGGAGCCTTTGACGACACGGTAAGAGTTTGGGATGTGAAGACGGGGAAGGCGGTGCACGTCATCCGGGCACACACGATGCCGGTAACATCGGTGCATTTCAACAGAGACGGCTCATTGATTGTTTCGGGGAGTCATGATGGGTCTTGTAAGATTTGGGATACGGCCACTGGGTCCTTGTTGAAGACTCTGATTGATGATAAGGAGCCGGCGGTGTCGTTTGCTAAGTTTTCGCCCAATGGGAAGTTTATTCTTGTCGCAACCCTTGATGATACGCTCGTAAGTTTTTTGCATTTGGGTTTTTGGGTTTCTGTTGCCAATTGTTCGTTCGAAATCGTCGTGCAATCTTGATTATTGATTGGTGTGTAGGTTTGGAAGTATTAGGCTTGCCATTCCTTTGTGCATATATCAAGTGTATTAGATGTGAGTTGAGAGTTAGTTGAAATTAAGCTTCCGATTTTACCTCCCTGCCTCGTGTGTATGCATTAGGGTTTTTGCATTGATTGGCATATATTCGGGTGGAAAGCCAGGCAAACTGTAGTGAGCTGGTGTATAGCTGTTAAAAATCTGAAATGTCTTTTTTTTATATTTCATCACATATGTTTTTTATTTGTTTTCTGTGAAATGTCAGACACTAATTATATTTAAGTTATTTAGTTTGTATTATATGCATTAAGTTGAGAAAGTATTTAAGATAAACGTGAGGTAAAGAAAAATTTGGTGAAAATATTGTACTTTTAGTAGTCTTCCTTTTTGAATTTATATGTTGTCTGTCTGGTCTTATGGCATTTTAATGTGTATAATTGGATTTATTGCTTGGCTAGAGGTAAGAATTTCTTTCTTGTGGTATTTCTAATGTGTGTTCTTTTCTTAATCGCAGAAACTATGGAACTACTCAACTGGGAAGTTCTTGAAGATATATACCGGCCATGTGAACAAAAATTACTGCATAACTCCTACATTTTCAGTTACAGGCGAGAAGTACATAGTCAGTGGCTCAGAGGATAACTGTATATACTTGTGGAATTTACAAGGAAAAATTTGGTTCAGAAACTTGAAGGCCATACAGGCACGGTTATCTCTGTATCATGTCATCCCATTCAGAATATGATTGTTTCTGCAGCACTCGACAAGGACCCGACAGTGAGGGTCTGGGTTCAGCATTAACCGGTGCCTACAATCAATAGCAAAGAAAAATCATGGTAAAGTGATTTATGAATATTTGGATCTCATTTTAATTGTGTTCTACTTTTGCTTGCTTTTGTTTTGGAACTTTTTATACTATCTGTTGCACTCCGCAAGTTTTCCAGCATAAATACTTCTGAAGACACTTTTTTTGTGTTCTTTGATGCACCTTCATTCTGGGTTAAAAATCTGATAAATGAATTCAGCAGACATTTAAGCCATTGATCAAGCAACATGCATACATGCTGAATTTTGTTATTTATCTGTGCTCTAAATTTCTTCTCAACTTAATTGGTTGTTCATCCAGGTGCTTCAGGAAACTGATTATTTGATAATTACATGTCGAACTATCTCTGTGAACTTAGGTTCTTGAAATCGGAAAATGGAAGCTTCTGGATTTTGCTGATGAAAGGGGACGAATTAGTGTGCAAAGCTCTCTATGATGTTGAATGGTTAAGGGGTTGTAAGGCTATTGTACATTTGTACATAATTAACCTATCATGTTTTAGATAATGAAGCAGATATGAACATGTGAAATATATTTTCCTTACTGAGGTGATGTAAAGGAATCTCAGCTTCAAGCCTTCAAGCCATACATTATAGCTGATGATATTTATGGATAATGTTTGGAATCTTCATTAATGAAACAGATGGCACCACGTGATTGCAGTTGCTGCTAATTCCCATTTTCTTATGATTTCGTATTTAATCAGATTGGAATACAAATTCTTTTGTGCTTCTTACTTCCCGAGGTTAAGACAGAATTGTTTGTAGTTTCTCTGATTGAGTTCAAGCAAACGTAAACCAAATGAAAAACAAATAGGAATAACAATCGAACAAGCATATACTTTCAATCAAATGAACTCTGGAAAAGGAGTAAAGCCTCCATCACTAATCATATCGAGCCATCACAATTCTATAATTTTCCACATCCTTGCCGGTATATACTATTGCACCACTGGTATTCCCATCGTGACTGAACCCAAATCATGGGCAAAGAACCGCTGCGCCACCGGGGGTTCGACTATGCTGAACGGCATCGACAGTCCATGAACAGCAACCCTCTTGTTAACTACCAAATCAAATTTATCTAATTTCACAAAATTGATCCTCATGGGCGAAAGGGGGCCGCTGCCTCCGGCGCTTGTCACCACCAGGTTCCGGCCGCGCTCCATGGTCAGCAGCACGGCGCTGCCGGGCAATGCCATCAAGTCGGCGGAGGTGAGGAGCCTGTTGGGCACGATGTGGAAGCCCATCTCTGTCACGTAGGTCTGTCCTCCGCCTCTGCCTTCGATGAAGATGGACACGTCATCTATAGCGAAGAGGGTCATGGACTTGAGGTCCAGGAGCTCCGGGTACTTGACCCGCATCGCAAGTGCTACGATGCTGTAACCACTCACGCGGAGCCCAAGCATGGCTTCTTTTAGCATCACGCGCATGATAGAAAGCAGCGGCGGCGGCTGCTGGGGGAAGGAGAGGGTGGTCATGGTCTCCATGGCGCAGGATAGCGGCGAGAGGTGGGATACGTAGCCTTGGAGGTATTAAGGATAAATAATATCTTCTATTTGTAGTATACTATATCTTCTATTTTGTAGTATTTATCCTTTCCTTGTATAGCTTGATTTGATCCATGATTCTAGGATCTATTGTTGTAGCTTTGTATTATATATTGTGGCATTAATACACAGACATTTAAGGCGAGAATTACACTTGTTCTTTCACTCTTTCATGGTATCAGAGCAAAACACCTCACAAACCCTAATCTTCTCCCATGGCCGTCACTTCTCCCCCCTCCTCCTCTTCTTCCCCCGCCTCTGATTCTCTCCCCATTGCCACCATGATTCATATGGTGTCGATCAAGTTATCCTCCACCAACTATCTTCTTTGGAAACGCCAAGTTATTCCGATGCTTACTAGTTTCCAACTACAAGGATTCGTTGATGGCTCCGAACCTGCGCCGCCTTCCACCATCGCTTCTCCCTCTGGTGGTGTCATCGACAATCCCGCCTTCATCAAGTGGTTCTCCACCGATCAGCGTCTTCTTGGTGTCCTCTTCTCCACGCTCTCCAAAGAGGCCATGACGGAGGTGGTCGACTGCACCTCCTCTCGCGCCGCTTGGACTACACTTGAGTCCGCATTTGCTCATTCTTCCGCATCTCGCACTCACCAGTTGCGGGAAGAGCTTCTCTCCCTTCGTCGAGGCTCCCTCTCTGTCAAAGAATATGGCAGCCGCTTCAAGGCCCTCTGCGATCAGCTCTCTGCTGTCGGCAAGCCCATCGACGAATCGGATAAGAGTCATTGGTTCCTTCGCGGCCTCGGTACTCCGTTTGCGAACTTTGCAGACACCCGCATGTCCATGTCGCCTCTTCCGTCCTTCCCCACTCTTCTACATCAAGCCATTCAGTTTGAGCTAATGTCAAAGGCTATGGATCTCACTGATTCTTCATCCACTGTTGCTTTCACGGCGTCTGATTCTCGATCTCCATCAACTCCGCCAAGTTCCGGCCAGCAGCACCACGGTCATCAGCAGCAGCCACACAGCGGTCATGGCGGACGTGATGGTCGGTCCAACGGCGGACGTAGTGGTGGTCGTTACCATGGCGGACGCGGACAGCAGCAGCCACGCAAGCCTCGCTGCCAAATTTGCAAGGGCGAACACTATGCCGATAAGTGTCCTTTATATCTGGGTCGTATTCAGTCCACTCCTGCAAATCTTGCTGAAGCTTTCACTTCCTCTTGTAATGTTTCAGGTTCTGCATCCGATTGGTTCCTCGATTCCGACGCTTCAGCACACATGACTTCTGACACGTCGTCCCTTGACAACGTTCAGCCCTACTCCGGTAATGGTACTGTTATTGTTGGTAACGGTAACACCTTGTCCATATCTCATACTGGCTCTACTTCTATAAACAATAATGTGCACCTTCTTGATGTTTTGGTTGTCCCGCATATTACTAAGAACTTGCTTTCCATTAGCAAGCTCACTCATGATTCTCCTGTTGATGTGCTTTTCTCTGATCGTATATTTCTCATTCAGAATCGAGCCACAAAGGAAACTATCGCGCAGGGACATCTTGATCATGGACTCTATGTGCTGGATCAAGGCACACCTGCTTTGCTTGCTGCAGTTGCTACCAGTCGAAATAAAGCTAGTTTTGAGTTATGGCATCTTCGCTTGGGGCATGTCCCATTTCATATTATT
The DNA here is from genome assembly GCA_026898415.1 of Leonotis leonurus. NCBI lineage: Eukaryota > Viridiplantae > Streptophyta > Magnoliopsida > Lamiales > Lamiaceae > Leonotis > Leonotis leonurus. The sequence continues at coordinate 5,670,996 of JAPKLX010000001.1, forward strand.
TCTTTGCTTAATAAATTAGGACACTTATCTGTTACATCAGTGTTACCCACACCACGACTTTGTTCTCCTTGTCAGCTTGCCAAAAGCAAACGTCTTAATTTCACTTTGAATGACAAACGTGCTGCTTCTCTTTTGGATTTAGTTCATTGTGATTTATGGGGCCCTGCGCCTATTACTACTGCTGAGGGTTATCGTTACTATGCTGCATTTATTGATGATTTTTCTCGTTTCACTTGGATTTATCCTTTACGAGCAAAATCGGAATTCTTTCATGTGTTCATGAAATTTCATGCCTTTGTATGTACTCAATTTTCTGCCTCAATGAAGCAATTTCAGAGTGATGGAGGTTCTGAGTTTCGTAGTGCTCGTCTTCGATCATTCATGGACACTCATGGCATTCATCAGCGTATTTCGTGCCCTTACACACCTCAGCAGAATGGTCGTGTAGAACGCAAGCATCGTCATATTATTGAAACTGGTCTCTCGATGCTATTTCATGCTCATGCTCCGGCTTCTTTGTGGTTTGATGCCTTTGCTACAGCCGTTTATGTCATTAATCGGCTGCCATCGCCTGTCTTGGACAACAAGTCCCCATTCGAGCTTCTATTTGGACGTATTCCCTATTATCCAAATTTTAAACCGTTTGGATGCCGTGTCTTCCCTTATTTACGTGACTATTCTCCTCACAAGCTTGCTCCTCGCAACTCGCCATGCATATTCTTGGGATACAGCTCCATCTACAAGGGTTTTCGGTGTTACGATCCTGTCGCTTCCCGCACTTATATCACTCGTCATGCTCAATTTGACGAACATTGCTTTCCCTTTGCAGCTTCCTCTTCTGGCACCGCTGCTCCTTCGGCCAAATTGGACTTCACTTCTTTCTATGAAAATTGTCGTCACGAGGAAGTGTCATCCTCCCAACCGGTCAATCCGCCCTGCTCCACTTGCATTCCCGACTCGGCATCTACACCACCCATCGCCTGTACCGAGACCACCCCCGCTTCGTCACCACCGCCTGCTCCATCACCGCCACCTTCACCAACTTCATTTCCGCTCTCAGCTGCTCCTCAGCCTACTCATCCGATGATCACACGCTCCAAAGCAGGTATTTTCAAGCCCCGATATCCCGTTGATCTTGCTACCACTCCTCTCCTCTCCGCCTTGGTTACCTCGACCGCTGCCACAGAACCACGTGGATTTAAGACGGCGGCCAAATTTCCTCACTGGCTCTCTGCCATGCAAGAGGAGATGGATGCTCTCCATCACAATCAAACTTGGGATTTAGTGGCTCCACCTGCAGACACGAATATAGTAGGCTCCAAATGGGTGTTCCGGACAAAATATAACCAGGATGGCTCCATTGATCGATACAAAGCACGCCTTGTTGCTCAAGGTTTCACACAAATTCCGGGATCGGATTTTCACCATACCTTTAGTCCGGTTGTTCGGGCTGCCACGGTTCGTGTTGTTCTTGCTCTTTCCGTCCAGTTCCGGTGGCCTTTACATCAATTAGACATAAAGAATGCCTTCTTGCATGGTGTCCTCCCTAAACCTGTATACATGGCTCAACCTCCGGGGTTCGTTGATCCCCAATATCCTAATCATGTCTGTCGTCTAAAGAAGGCACTTTATGGACTTCGGCAAGCACCACTTGCTTGGTTCCAACGGTTCAGCTGCTTCCTTCTTTCTCTTGGCTTTCGACATAGTCGTACCGACACCTCGCTATATTCTTTCTTCATCGTGGTACTTTGATTCTCATTCTTCTCCTTTATGTTGATGATATCATCTTAACGGGGAATGACACTCCTTTGCTTCAACGGTTTATCGTTCGTGCTCAAAGAGCATTTGCTCTAAAAGATCTTGGCAATCTCTCGTACTTTCTAGGCCTCGAAATCACCTCAACACCGAACGGTCTCTTCATTGGTCAAGCTAAGTACGCCTATGATATTCTCTCTCGAGCTAAACTTCTTGAAGCTAAACCTATTGCCACTCCTCTGGTTGCGGGAGAATCATTGCAGCACCAAGGAACGTCGTTTGACGATCCTTCCCTATACCGTTCATTAGTTGGAGCACTTCAGTATCTCACAATCACAAGGCCTGACCTCTCTTATGCAGTCAATCATGTGAGTCAATTCTTACATTCTCCAACTATAACTCATTTCGAAGCAGTCAAACGTATACTTCGTTATGTTAAGGGTACACTTCATCTTGGGTTATCTTTCACACGACAACCGAAGCTCTCCATACTCGGATACTCGGATGCCGATTGGGCTCGATGCCTAGACACACGCCGTTCTACGTATGGTTACTCCATATTCCTTGGTGGAAATCTAGTTTCTTGGACCGCAAAGAAACAGCCTACTGTAGCTCGTTCGAGTTGCGAATCCGAATATCGAGCTCTTGCCAATACCGCCTCCGAGGTCCTTTGGCTCGTCAATCTTCTCAAGGAATTGCAAATCCCTGTTGCTGCCACACCTGTGCTATTGTGTGATAATCGAAGCGCTATCTTTATCAGCCAAAACCCCATATCTCACAAGCGAGCCAAGCATATAGACATCGATTGCCACTTCACACGTGACTATGTGTCTGCCGGTAAACTAATCACCAAATACGTACCCTCTCACCTGCAACTAGCTGACATATTCACGAAGAGCTTACCACGACCAGCATTTGAATTTCTTCGATCCAAGCTGTGTGTTCATTCTCATCCCACGCATAGCTTGAAGGGGGCTATTAAGGATAAATAATATCTTCTATTTGTAGTATACTATATCTTCTATTTTGTAGTATTTATCCTTTCCTTGTATAGCATGATTTGATCCATGATTCTAGGATCTATTGTTGTAGCTTTGTATTATATATTGTGGCATTAATACACAGACATTTAAGGCGAGAATTACACTTGTTCTTTCACTCTTTCAGGAGGGCGTGGACGATAAGGAGGCCGTTGTTGAACAAGTCCGGCTTCGCGATTTCGACTCCGTTGATGAAGATTTTTCTTGCTTCGGTGGAGGCGGAGGCGGTGACGATGAGGCATCGATTGGAGGCGAGGGACTCGATCTTGGTGCCAAAGGGGAGGCGACGGAGGAAGTGGAGGGGGTAGAGGCCGGGGACTGAGTGTTCGAGGAGGAGGAGGGAGGTGGAGCATGATGGGCATGTCACCAGGGAGGAGTCCGTGGGGGCAAAGATGGTGGTGGGGGTGGCGGCGCCGGAGATGTTTGCGGCGGTTGCGAGGTCTTGGAATCCCAGGGTGGCGAGGATGGTGGAGATGTTAGGTGTTCCAACGGAAGGTGGGAGGGATTGGGCTACTGCTGCGGCGGAGAGAGAGGAGAGCTCCGGTGATGATGAATGACAGCAGCACGGTGGCGGTTGCCATGACAGAGTTCGATGGCAGAGTTCTTGGATCTGTTTTGGGGTCTCAAAGATTTCAAATCTTCTCACAGAAACCCTACGCCAAAGCAATCAAGATTCAAGACCAAACCCTGCATCAATTTATTCTTCCAAGCACACAACACAAATGAAAAACCTTTATTTTGTGAAGACATATCTTTCCATCTATGGCAATCCTTGAAGCTCAATACCTCGGCCTCCAAAGGTAGTCGAGCCCCGCCGCATGTCTTCTCCCCCGATACCTGTGTCCGAAACAAGAAAATTGCGCTGCCAACGACTCCCTCAAAGAGCCAAACCATGAACATCCCAACACAAATAAACACAAACTCCATCTATCAAAATACTTTGGTTTCCTCTAAAATTCCATTTAAGGTGAGTCACCTCCAACACTGCCTTCCTATCCACAAACATCCTTAAACACTTTCCGAAACTCTCGTTTGGATCAAACTCAATCATTATGTCGTGCAAGCCCCCCTTCCCACAAAACTGTGCCTTGGAATTGTACGATCTCTTACCAAAAATGTGCTCCTTTCCTAGCAACAAAATTTGCCTTTGATGCAAACGGGGATGGACCAATCTTCTCGTACGCTTCACTATGCAAATCTCCAAGAAGTAAGCATAGTTCTTGATTCACAGCAATGGCTAGATGGAATCCCTCTAAAGGTTCAGGGCCAGAGCCAAATTTAGCAGAGGATAAGTCCCAATAAATGTCAACCTTTGTTGAGTCTATATATAACCATAGTTTTGAACCCTTTACTCTTTGAAAACAGCCATGGCCTTAATCTCAACATTGCCTATACCGTCAAAATAAGTTCAATTATTTTAATTTATATTTTAAAAAACTCTACTTTCTTTTTCTTCATGTTTTTTTTATCTCTCTTCCTTTCTTCTTTTTTTCATTCTTTCTTTCCCAAAATATTTAAACATAAATCCATCAATCAATCAAGATAATGTGATATTATTATTTTTATTTTATTTTTTCAAAATTTAAAGAACTAGTTTTGTAATTAGTATATGATGCCAATACTGAGGGCCTGAATAAACGGATATAGAAATTTAAGAAAATGCAAAGAAAAAGACAAGGTGATAATGTGGAGTATGAATAACCGTACCTAAATTGCATGATTAAATAGAATATGGGCGTCAAACACTAGACACCAAATTGGACTCACAAGTTCTAACAACAAAACATTAATCTAGCTAGGTTAATTTGGTTTTCTACTTCCAATGATCGTTGCGTTGCTGCATGCGTCTTCGCTTTTCATTCCCCCACTCCTTGTAGAGGTTTTTGCATGCTTTTTGTGCTACGCCCTAATTTAACAAATATTTTCATCTTTACTTTTATTTTTATCTTTATTGTGGGAACGACATATGCGATAAGATGTTATATGCTTTTTTGTCAAATCTTTTAAGCATATACTATAATATAAGCATTATATTTGTTTGACTTCATTAAATAGAGGGATATATAATTCTTACTCATGTACAAGATTTTTGTGCTCATTATATTCTCAAAGCATATAAATTGGTTTAAGCATTACCATAATCCCATAGGCACAATATAAACCCTAAAAGCACCACATATATGGCAACCAACAACATAGGTTTGTTATCTCCCAGAGAGGCGGCTCTGGAAATGAAACTTCATTAAGAAACCCACTCTGTACACAAGTCATAAACATGAGACCGCAGCAACGAAACAAAGTAGAGATGCCATTGTCTGTAAAACATGATATCATAAAGAAACATCACAACCCAAGTCCAGCAATTTCAACAGGAATTCTGCATAATATTTGTTATAAAATGATTCCAATACAAAACAGTACATCATTACAATGCAAAGTCCAGAAAAAAGTCAAATTGAAAGTTACAAGCCACATACTGACATTGCAAGAACAGTACATAGAATCAAATCAATCGTCTGCATCCTCGACAGCCCTTCCACCAAATGGGTCATGAGAAGGACCAGTGTCCTGCCCAATATGTCGCTGCACCAATCGCTGCAAATCAGCCATAACCTTCTGTTCGCGCTTCGCCTTCTCCTCGTAGTTAAACATTGCCAATGCTCGTTTGTCCTCAGCACTGTAAACCTGGTTTTCTTTCCTTATACGGATGGCATTCATCCTTTGATGTCTACTTCCACTCATTACATATCCCAGGGTCTCGAACTTTGAAATCTCCTCAGCAGTAAGTCCCACTTCACCTCTACGAGGGATACGTTTCCCTTGCTGAACGTACTGAGCAATAGCATCACCTTCACCAGGCCTAAGTGCACCACCATAGCTAATGTGCCCTTCCGCCCTTGGCAGAGGAATTGGACCGACCACTTCCTCACCTTCCAAGTCTTGCTTCTTTCGCAACTCGATCATTTCCTTAAACCTAAGTATCTCCTCATTAACATCCTCATCTACCACGGCCTCAGTTGCCTCCTTTTCAATTATGTCCTTAGCATCATCAAGTTCTAAATCAGGAGCACCCTCACTTGAATGAGAACTCTCACTCTCCGTGTCTTTCTTCTTCTTGTTTCTTTTGGACTTTGAAGATGATCTATGTTTGCGTTTCTTCAACTTTGCACCATCACTCCTATCAGAATCCTCATCCCCGCTCTCACTTTCACTTGTTCTAGTCTTCTTCCTACTGCTTCTCTTTCTCTTACTTCTCTTACTGCTTTTTCTTCTGCTGCTCTTTCTTCCACTCTTTCTTTTTCTCCTTCTCCTTTCTTCCTCCGAATCATCCTCACTTGATTCTTCCTCAGACCCACTTCCAGTCTCAGACAAGGATGGCGATCTCCTGCGCTTCTTCTTAGAATCAGATTTCCTGCCCTTCCTCGACCTAGAATCATCAGATTCAGGATCCTCCGACACAGATTGCTTCGCTTTTGGACTGTTTCCTTCTGGCTTCAATCCCTTACTAAGTTCCTCTTCTTCACCTCCAATATATTCTTCTACATCTGCATCCGAATTCTCATTTGGTCCCCTAGGAGGGCTAGGAGTACAGTTCCAGATACAACTTTTCAACAATTTTCTCAATTTCTGACGCTTGAGTCGGCGGTACTCTTCGTAGGGTAGGGCTTTCAATTCTTCGTCAGTATCAGACTCGAGATGCTGTTCATTTCTATTATCTCGATCTAGATAAGAATTTCTCCTATTATCGTAATTATATTTATTTCTGTCGCCCAAATTTCGCGTTTCTTCTAGATTAGGGTACGAGTAATCCGGAGAAGAACGAGTATACCTGTTGTTACCGTTTTCAATCGGGCTGCGGCTCCGGCAACTTCGCCCACGGTTGGGGCTAGGGCTGCGGACGCGGCTGTAGCTTCGATTGTGAGGAGGTGAATATCTACCATGGCGGCGGTGGCGATCGGGAATTTCTACGGCAGAGGAAATTCTCCCCATTACGGGATTTGAGAGTGACGCGGAGATGGATTGCTGATTAATTAGTTTGAATGAGGGTTTTAATAGATGGGCCTGGGCCTGGGCCTCGGCATAGTAGTCTGTCGGACTTATTTGGGCCTCTCTGCAAAATATTTATTTAATTTTATTTCTTCTTCTAATGAAACCATAAATAATTGTTTTTTTCAAATATGTTATATTATTTTAAGGAGTAATTGAGCAAGTAGTTAAATACTAGTCTAAATCATGGTTAATTTTAATTAATGGATGAGCCTCGAAACATAACATACTACTTTGAAAGCTTTAAAAATAAGCCATTCCTGAAGTAATTACAAGTGGCCACTTTTCATCCAAATTTTTATGTATTTCTGTGGTTTAATTTTTGGCTTAGCTGTACTTACAACACTATCGCCCATAGCGACTGCCTATATTTTAGCGAGAGGAAAGGAGACAATTGTCAACAACATGATAATGATCGCTTTAAATAAAATTAAGAAAACTATACATATTTTAATCAACAATTGTCAATTCATGAAATATAACATTCATTACAAATTATAATGCAAAGAAAAATGCCTCTCGACTCAAGGAGAACAAAATGTGCATGATTACAATTTACATTAATGAAGCTATAAATGCGATAGAGTATAAAATTCTACAAATTCATAAACTTTAATTACTGATTACTTAATTTGTGGCGGTTTTACGGTAAGTGAGAAAACTGTGACACGAGATACAAACATAAATGCACAAAGAACACGAGATTGATAACTCAATTCGGTAAAAACACACATATGTCTGGACTCTGAATTTGAGATATAATTGAATATGTTTTGCTGCTGAGACCCAAAATTTGTGTATTTATATAATTGAACCTAAGACCCAAAATAAAAATATTTTGTAAAGGAACTAAAATTTCTATGCTATTTATATACAAAGATATATTCATCAGAAAATTTTGCGACATTTCTATGATAGTTTTGCTGCTGAATATTTGAAACCTGGTGCTAGTTGTCACATATCCAAATTGTATAAATTTATAGTCGTAAATACCACATGAACTGAAAAATAATTAATTTGTAGATAATTGCAACTTGTGATAAGAAACAAGAAATCTCCAATTTCTTAGAAATCACATGCCCTTCCATCAGTACTTAACATGAATGAATCTGCAGAATTTTCAATAGTGACAGCGACTTATCCCAAGTCCCATAATTTATTTTTGTAAAGAAATAAAAAATGATTTCTTAATAATTTAAGACAGCAGCAATAGAAGTGCGCTAGCTAGGGAAAAACAAATTTAAGATTCCCTGATCTTGTCCTCGCATGGGGTCTACTTTTCTATTGATTGTACTTTGTTGCATCTTAATCTAACTATCAATTTTGTCATCTCATCTCATCAAGATTCTGCCTCTAATCAAGCTAAGATGACAACTTTTTTTTCATGTACAAGATGCAGTATTTAAAATCTTTAATAGTGCTTGCTATCTAGTTGATATTATATATGTATTTATTTATTGATCGATATTAGTGATTTGTCTCATCCACGTTTCTACTATTAATGACAATGTTTTATCCCAAAGGTGGTCGGTAGACGACTGCAATAATATATTGTAATTTGATTGATTAATGAAGGAGTAATTAATTGTAGATTTAGCATTAATTTGCATTGATCATAAAGAAGAGCCCACAGGCTTTTGTTTTCACTGAAAGGACATGGGGCCACTTTTCCTCATCATCATTTAATCTTTTTAACCTATATATATATATACATACATACATACATGTATTGGTATTTGATTAAATTATTGATTACAGGGAAGCAATATTGCTCCAACTAAGAAATATTGAGATCATTAATCACTATTTCTGTAATCAAAATGGGTCAAGTCGCAAAATTTTGAACAATTTAATGGATGATATTTAATAACTTTCTGACCAAAATAAAGGGAGGACTAATAATATACCCAGTAACGTATGATGCTAATAGATGCGTTTAGAGGAACTAGAACCGTAATTGTGTTTAGCGGTTCAATTTTGAATTAGTTACGATTCCAAAAATATGAAATTCATGTGAACTGACAGTTTTATGCCGTAATCTTCAATTCAGAACCACAATATCATTTTTTTTACTTGCTACAATTTATTTTGTGTATTATAAATAGTAAATTTTTTATAATTCATAATGATATATTAAATTTTGTAACAAAAAAATAATAATGAAATAAAATAAAAATCACTTTGAATTTTGAAGTTGAAAATTAATGATACTTTGTGGTTCCATAAAATGAAAGATCACTATATTATTTATATTTTATTATCACTGTTTTAAATTTAACAAATGGAAGAATATTGAGAATCTCAAAAATTAAATTGTTATATGCATTAATACATACTTACTCAGTCTCATTAATTATATCATATTTTGATCAAAAAATTCTCACAGTTTTAGTCAAAATATGATATATTTAACGAGACAGGGGGAGTAATAAATATAATTGAAAATTTAAAATTTTAAATATATTACTATTGATTTTTTGAATGATTCAAAACGAACCATTCTATATGGTTGAATTCCAAATTATGAAGTTTCATGACATTAACATTTTAATTTCAGTTCTAAAGTTTCGTAATTGTGAACTGAATGTCGTATTATGGGTTTCAAAGAATGAGGGTGAAGACCTCCGCATATACTAAAAATGCACAGTTCCTGATTAAAAAAAAAGCACATGATGATGGGCTCGGAAATCAAAACGTGCATACATTATAATACATGCGTGTACGTACAAATTTATATATATATATATATATTAGGTATAAGAGCATCTACACTGGGAGTTAGAAAAGAAGGTTGAAAATGATGTGGATGAGATAGAGGGATAGTGAAGTAGAGAAAGGAGACAGAGGTAAAAGTGGAAGTAGCAAAATATCTACCTTAAGTAGAAGAATAAAAAATAATTTATTACATTGTTCAATACATAAAAAATAGTATTATAATAGTGTAATTCATTAAAAATTAATATCATATTAATGAGATCTATGATATATTAAAAATTTATATTATATTATATTAATGAGATCCATAATATTATATTAATGAGATTCATGATATATTAAAAATTTATATTATATTAAAAGTGAGGTAGATGTTGATGTGGCAATGATGTGGCACCAATTTGAAGTAGAGGTATAGTTGATGCTCTAATTAATTAATATATGTATATATATATATATATATTATATGTATCTTTACATAATTTATATCTACCGCGAGAGGTGATGATGGGTGATAGTACATAAAATGCGTCTTAATTGATTTTTTGAAAACAATGAATATAAATGAAGTTTGGTGTGAGAGAATATGAATTCTAATTTGTTGGGTCATTGCTGAATATGGTTGGACCATGCATAATATTAATAGGGGACCAGTAACATGACTTCGAAATATAGATGTTGATAGATTGGATATCTTAAATTTAATTTTAGGTCATTGCATATTTATCATTTCTTTTATTGTACTATATATATGTTTCTATAACTATTTCCTATTTAACTGAATCTTAGCTTAAATTAATTTAAGTTAATATAATCTAATTTTTAGCTTGCGTTTTTTTGGTCTAGTGACAATAAGATTATTGTCGACAATAAATCTCAGATTATGTAATTTAATATTAATATAAAAATAAATAAAATGAATGAAAAGATAAGGCAACAAGTGAACTGATATAGTAATGATATATTATTATTAAAGAAGACAGACAAATAGGGACCAACTGTAATGTCATCCCAACTCATAATAAATAAATTGTTCCCATTTACATTACATATGTTTCTTTTTTTCTTTTTCTTTTTCCCCTCCTTAATTAATATACCGCAAACGTTGTTGATAGTAACTAAAATAAGACGAATTTCAATTAAAAAAATAATGGAGTAATTAATAGTGCGAAACCTTGCGTTTTCCGGTGGGCTTCCGGCGAGAATTTTCGGGCGCGGCGGTCATGAGGGAGACGAGGAGATCGGCGAAAGCTCCGACGATGAATTTGTGGGTGGGTTTGGGGTTGAGGGAGAGGTAGCACATGAGAAGTTCATGCAAGTAATCCCAATTCTCCTGCACGTCGTGGATACCACGCGCCTCCACCATCTCCTGCATGGACCGCCGGAAGTCCATGAAGGGATCGGGGGAATAGGTGGGGACCGCCACGGTTCCGCCGCAGACGGCGTCGTTGTGGCCGAGCGAGGCGGAGGAGGAGGATGTGGAGGCGATGGAGGAGGAGTCGATGATGGAATTGGAGCGCCCCGGCGAGGAGAAGAAGAAGCGGCGGGAGGCGAACACGGTGGCGATGTCGGGGGCGGAGGAGGAATCAGAGGCGGCGGCGGCGGAGGAGGAGGAGGAGGAGTCTTCGTATAGGGAGTTGAAGTTCTTGATGAGATGGGAGGAGGTGTGAGCTTCTGGGAGGCTGTGCTCCGGTGATTTTATCTTCGTGAAGCAGAAATTCAGATTTCTCGACATTATTCTTTTTTTTTATTCAGTTTTTATTTATATGTACAGGAGATTTTGATTTTGGTAGAGGAAGAAGAAGAAGAAGTGAGAGAATGTAGAGAGGAATGCATTAATAATGTTACTGTTGAAATAGAGCTCAACTGTATTTAAGTGCTAGTACAGTAGTACTAGTAATACTTAATTACTACTCTACTAACCTTTTCCATCTTCAACCACTAACTAGTAACTAATACTTACTCCAGATAACAACTCTTCAACTCGCCGTTATTCGTATCTTCAACTAATTTACTTTCAATCGCCAAAATTCACAAAAATGGTTTTTCTCTTGACAATTTAGAATATTCATTAAAATCATTTATATTTGAAATTTTATATTTGTAATAAATAGACTCACCCAAACTTCCTACATAGTAGAATTTAATTTTTTTTGACCGAGAGAATACTTCTTTTTTTTACATTTGATCATTTAGTCTGTTTACAAAACTTTTACGCTTCAAAATTTTCATTTATAGTAGGTGGATCCACTCTCCTTAATATGCATAAATAAATCATGTGAAATTCAAACTTTACTAAATCAATATTATACACATTAAGTCAATATGTAAGAATTTTTAACGAATGAAAGAGTATTGACCTCCATTTTAGAAACTATTAATTCAATGACACATTATAAATCTGGAGACAATTGTTACATGTAAAACATGACCATCACTGCAATGAGTCGCCTCATTAAGGAATAATAATTTTATATATAGTTGAAACTTTCAGCTTGAATTCCAACGAGTAAAGTATCAAATTTGAACCGAAAAAGTTACTACAATTTGAACGCAATAAGCCTATACGTAAGAAAGAAAAGAAACAGATTTCAGAATGTTTCGTGGGAAAGTGGATTCGTAAAAGCATCAAGCTTTTCTTTTCATTTCTTAATAATTATTTAATTAATAAATAGTAATGAAAACAAGAAAGCATGCATGTGCATATACTGTTAAGAAAAAGTTGATGGGGTCAGAAGCAGAAGCAAGAGGGATCATATATTTGCACATAATTCCTTACGCCTTTGTAATTTAGGATTAAATTCACTTAACAACCGTATATATGCCCATTTTGCAAATTGTTACTTTATATATATAGTAATTCATTTATTCTATTATTCATGATTCGTTGAATGTATCAGAGTATTCTTATAATAATTATTCATTTTCAAAACGAAAAAAAAATAAAATTAAAAGTTGATCAACTTTACACATAAAATATCAACTTTAGTGCAATTCATCACTTTGCACATAAAATATCAATTTCTTAATATTTGTGTCCTCGGCTAGATAAATCTAGTAATTTTCTTATAAATCCATCATGTTTCAGATTCTCCTCACTTTTACAATTTCAATTATCTGTTGCAATTCAATTTTCATCTCCAATCTCGGAAATCTTGATATATATCAAAAGAAGAATCCAATATGAAAAGGTAACCAAATCTCAGTTTCTCTTCTGGTTCGATTTGAGTATTTGACATCACAGTTAGATATTTAAACCGTAAAACCAAGAAATGTGAATAAATAGTAGTTGTAGTATTAGAAAAAAAATGAAAAGAAAAAAATGTAGTTCACGCAAGACATGCTATGCTAAAAGGGGATTGTGGCATCAAAAGCTCACATGGTGGGGATCTCATCTCACACTTGCTCTCACCTACCAATTACCATTAATTCTCTTTTATTTTTATCTCTCATTTTAAATTCATCATTCAAACTAAATACAATAAAAAATTTAGCATTATATATAATACTATGTATTTATACTTTGATATATATAATATATTGGCTTAATATACGTCATTAATTTTATCTTTCGATGGAGTTGGTGAGCTAGTGAATTCTTCTAGCTCGTCAAAAGGTTTTTAATTTGAATTCGATCAACACCTTATAATTATGAATTGAATTTCCCTCATCATCATCCAGAGAATACTTGCAATGAATTTTGTTTTCCCCTTTTTGGTGAGCAGTTACAAACTCAAATGTTTCACTGAAAACTGTTATGTTGAGATAGCGACGTCGACAGGTTAATGGTAGCTAGGAACACAACAAATTAGAAGCAGTTTGGTAAATTACTATATCTAACCGCTTGTACATATTTGGTTATAAATAATTGGAATTATATCATCGCAATATAATGGGTTAACTAGCTAGCAACGAGAAAAATATTGTGCACAAGAATTTAATAATAATACCCAGCATGAACGTTGTAGAAGTTAATTAATGAAATCTCGATCGGTTGAAGATAATTATATTTCAGACCAAAATATTTATGAATGAGGTTAGTTTGTGGAATAAGAGAACATATTGACTGTGAAGATCCATGAACTGCAACAATGCATCAAATGATCAACTTGGGTACATTAATAATTTTGAGCATTTAATTTTGTGGGCCACTGTCTTAAGTCATTAAAACATAATAGTTGCATTAGAATAAAGCATGTCTAAATTCAATCAGTAAAACTAATTATTGTAATATTATTAGTTATACTAATCAGTAATCCCTTCTTGAAGTCAATTGATTCAGAACTGAGCCAACTGCGCCTACAGATTTTTTATAAGATATCTTTTTATAAATATTAGTATTGCCTGGAAAATGTCGCATTATATTTAATAATCGATACGATGTAAATAAATTATATATAGTTGACACGTTTTGACGTTTTCTTATGTAACAATAATTTACTCTTAGGGATCACGTGTGGTGACTGGTAAGTGACAAATTCATCCCAAACCCATAATTATAGCGGTCAAAAATGGCCCACCCAAAAGTCTCGCGTTTAGCCGGGTTTGGGCTTAAAAAAGGAAGTCCGAAAAAATACGGACCTAAAAAGTCCGTCCCAAAATAGCCACTGGTCCGATAGACTTTGGGCTAAAATGTCTCTCCGATAATATAGGATAAAATATTATTTTTTGTAATTGTTATTTAATTTAATTATCATTGTAAAATTTATATTTTATTTGACTTTGATAGATAGTGAATAAAAGACTTTTAAAATTTTAATTTTTAATAGGATTGTTATATAATTTAAATTATAATCTTGTGATGTTTATATTTTGTATTTTTAATTTATTTATTCATAATTTTATTAATATTTAAATATGTTAATTGTATAGTTTAATCAAATTTTCAAAAAGAAAAATTATTTTGAATAAATTAAACTTTGGACCCGTCCAAGAAAAAGCCTGCTCGACTGAGATTGGGTTGGACCTCACATTTTGAAGCCCGAAAATATTCGGACGGGATTCAAAATTATGAGAAGCCTGATAGGTCGGGCCGGCGGGCCTGATCCACTACTTTTGTCACCTCTACCCATAATAGTTAAAAAGAAATCCAAATTTAGATTTTTGTTATTTTTTAAACAAATTAACATTATTAGTACAATCCAAAAAATAAAACAAATAAATATTAACTGAACGGATTAATAATTCAATTTCAATACTGTATTATGAGGGGATATATTATTTGTGTCAACATTTATGTTGGATTTGAATCAAATTCACAACAATTTAATAGGAAAAGTTTATAAAATCTCCAAATACTTTGGAGATCATATTCTTTTGAAAGGTTACTTTTAAGACAAAAAAAAAAAAACTAGGAATCACTTTGATTGTTAATTCAACTATTAAATATCAAATTAATAATCGATTAGATTCTAAAATATTGGTAATATTTATAAAGATTTTGATTAAGCTTCTAAAATCTTTTCTGAAAGATGCATTAAGTTCAAAACTGAAATATGATCCTAAGTCTTATTTTAGAACTCGTTTGTTAAAAAGTTCAGTTTAAATGTACACGTTAGAGGAGGTGGCAAAAGTAGCGGGCCGGCCCGGCTTTTTATAATTTTGAGGCCCGCCCAAGCCTGTCCGAATATTTTCGAGCTTCATAATGTGAGGCCCAACCCAACCCCGGGCAGGCGGGCTTTTTCCTGGATGGACCCAAAGTTTAATTCATTTAAAATAAAAAGATTTTTTTAATTTTTTTTAACATTTACAACGTAAAATTAAACTATGCAATTAACGTATTTAAATATCAATAAAATTATGAATAAATAATTAAGAAACATAAAATATAAACATCATAAGATTATAATTTAAATTATATAACAATCCTAAAATAAATAATTAAAACTTTAAATTTTTTTTATTTATTACCTATCAAAGTCATACAAAATATAAATATTACAATAATAATTAAATTAAATAAAAATTGCAAAAAATAGTATTTTATTCTATATTATCGGGTGAGTTTTTTAGCCCGTAAACCGCGAGCTTTTTAGTCCAAAGCCCATCGGGCTCGAGGCTATTTTCGGCCGGGCTTTTTAGGCCCATTTTTTTGGGCCTCCTTTTTCCAAACCCAAACCCCTGGCTTTTGGGCGGGCCTATGGGTTCGGGCATTTTTTGCCAGCTCTAGTACACGTAACCTGAAGGATTCAAGACTGAAGTTCAAAATCAGTACTGAAGTTTTCTAGCCAACACTGAAGGACCATGTGACTGAAGTCATTCTTGAAGTATTAAAGTTGAGGTTAATTGAAGCATGAAGATAACGTACACTGAAGCTCTGCACTGAAGTATCTACTAAAGTCATGCTTGCTACTATACAATGCTACTCCTATAGGCATTACCATTTGTGGAAAAGATCTCAACAGGTAAAGTAAAATCTTGTTGCAGACATCAAAAATGGTAAAAAGAACGATGAATCCAACAGGAAGAAATTCAAATGCTACGGACGAAGCTCTCTCTCACAACAAATATATTTATGAGAGTGTCCTATAAATACCCCACTCCTTCAAACACCTCAAACACCAGTTACCAAGCTTTCTTACGCTCAATGGCTATCTTCGCTCTCAAGCTTTCTGCACTCAAGCTCTCAGATTAGAACACTCAACTTGCACTCATTGTATACCTTTTAGTGTGTTCTTAGCAATACAAAATTGTAACCGAAGAATAGATCTAGCTTAGAATTAGTTTTCTTAGTTGAAAGTGATCAGACTCTATTGTTCATTTAACTTTGAAGGTTAATCACTGTAAGACACCACTCCATTTAGTTGAAAACCCTCGACTCACATCGAGACTCGTGGACGTAAGAGTTTTTATCTCCGAACCACGCAAACCAAACTCTGTGTCTTCTCTATTTACTTTCAGTATTTTCTCTCTAACGCTAATTGCATCCATTGAATACTGATTAAGTGTAAACGTGATATAACATTAAGCTTTTATGATAAACGAGTAAGCTTCTAAAACCACCACTTCTGTACTGCATACTTAAAATATTAGTCTATCAGTCAAACACTAAGTGTAGACCGAATGATTGCTATCTGAAATTACTCTCTAAATTGAAGCTACCTCCCTTCAGATCTAGCTCACACTGAAAAATTGTATTAATCTGAAAAAGTTTCTAACAGGTGTATCCCCATAAACTATTATACTGTTTCGGACCAACATAAAATAATTTAATTTGACCCTAAAATTCGAATAAGGGGGAGATTATAGTTACGGTGTAACTAAGGAACTACTAATAATTAAATAATAAATTATAGTGAGGAGCACATGCGATGTCAATAAGTGAATCAAAGCAGTTGGTATATATATTATTAAAATTATATATATATATATAAAACACAACTATTTTCATTATTTGTCATTTGATAAATTATAGTAACAGTTCAAGTTGTAATATAATGAACTAAAACCACATAAACTGAATGAATTTCGCTCTAAGATGTAATTTTCAATTAAATTCAAAATATTTATACATTATGTGAAAGCTTTCACAATTACAGAATACAGACAGCAATTGAACTCTAAAAATTGAAAACTCATACAATTATGAACGACATATATAATTCCCAATAACCGCAAAATAACATAAAATATAATGTAATGAAATATTGGAGTGCAAAGTTAATTATAGTTTGTGACATAAATAATATAGCTAAGATCTTTTGTGAGTGTGGGACTAATATAACTAGACGGATGAAGATTAGACAGAGGTTATTGATACTTAAATCCAACCATAATGAAATACACAATCATCAATACTCAAGTATTGACTCATAGTCCGTAATTTAGTGAAACACATATAAGTAGGAAGGTAAATGGTTGAGAAGTTGGGGCAATTAGGTTAGGGAGAGAAGATCCAAATTCCAAACATGAGAATTGGACAACTAAGTTGTTGCCTCCAATCATAATCATGTAGTAGTATCGCATAGAAGAGTAAGCTAGGGGCTGGATTCGACAAGACAGACAAGTATTACCGATCGAATAATAGCTGTAAGAAAGCCATGTCTCTCCCTCTTCGACCGTGACGCTTCACTACCCATCCATATCTCCTTTCATCTTTTTACGCATTAAATAAATATTCTATTCTTATTATCTCTCCTTCTATTATTGCACCTTTCTTTCATATTTAAGACTTCCTCCAAAACTGTTTGCAACTATCTGTATTGATAAGTAAGTGAAATAGTGATATTAGATTGGACATTTTGAAAAACATATAGTAATGACAACTCAGAAGTATTATGGATGATGGGATTGAGACATAGTAATAGTAATGTTGTGGATAAAAAGCACTCTCATGTAACATGTTAAGTTGGAAACGGGCTGACCCATTACTCATGTAGGCGGAGCCGTGGAGGTGGGCTTCATCAATCATCAACAAACCTACACTCCCTTCCATGTTCCATATTTCCAAATTCAATTTCCATTGTATTGTTTGTGGGTTAAATAAGCACAACTTATTATCGAACCCAACCTCCTTCACTATTGTAATTATAACCACGTTATAAATTTAAAGTGAGACCCATAACACTTTGATTTATCTGAGTTTCTAGCCCAATACCAACAAATATCATAGAAAAATTTAATTTAATTTAATTTTCTTGAATTTAATATAATGGAGCAATGGCAATGAGGGAGCAGCACTTGCAAGGGGATGAAAGTGGACAGTGTGTCGCCACCGCTTCATTATTCGACCGCCAAAATATCATCACTATGTAATAATGAAGTGCAGTAGTACTGTAGTAGTACACGCAGTGGCAAGCAAGATTAATATGAGTAGTGAGCAGAAGCAAATTCGAAGAGGCGAACCCATCAAATACGGCGACGTTTTCAGCGTCTCCGGCGAGCTTGCCGCTAAACCCATTACTCCGCGAGACGCCGCCGCCGTTGAATCGGCCGAAAAACACGTACTTGGGGAAATCCCCTCTGGCGCCATTTCATCCGTCATGAAATCGGTGGCGGACCTCAACCACCGTCGCGGCTTCGTCGGAGAAGACGACACCACCCACGAGGTCAATGACGAGGAAGCCTGCATAGCAGAGACCTCCATTGTTGGCCACCGGTATCATCAATGAATCCATCGGCGAACAAGTTATATTTTTTCTCATTATCTCTCTTCTTCTTTTATGCACCCCTAGTTATTCATTTACTTAATTTTTTTTATATAGCTTTTGGGACGATTTGCTCAGCCCATGGATGTGAAAAGGGATAATCAGGATGATGGAGGAACCAAACAAACCTAAGTTCTCTATCTCGTAATACTTTTGTCACTGGTCTATAAATCGTTACTATTCGGGAGTGTACTACGCAATAGTGTTACATGTTGTACATTAACACGAAAGGATTCCTTTTGTGTCAAGTATCGCTATATATTCGAATTCAATTCAAGAGTTTGGACGGTTCATAATGTCCCGTTTGATAAATTTTGAATGCAAATCTTTGCAATACAATGATCCTGTATCCACGTCTTTAAGTATGGGCCAACTAAAAAGAAAAAGAACCAGGCAGATAAATGAATATATTCAGCTTCATCCAAGTGAATTCAGCAGGAAAAGAATAATGAAAATGGTTTAAGATAATGAAAAAGGGGTTGGTTCAGCGTTTCCTTTTCAACTAGTGCATGGCTTCCTCGTTTAGTTGACACTCGACAAGAAAAGAATATCATACATAAACTGGATAAGACCTAAAAAGTAGTAATGAATGGATTGTGTTGTAAGATGAAGGCTTTTTTGTGCACTTGGCTAAAGTTGCATGCCCACCATTATCAACATCACATTCCAAAGAGAAAACGTTTCCAACATTAATAAAGCAACAAATAAAGTTTCTATTCTGTCACCAAGAGCATATAGAGCTGCCTAATATTCATAAATATTCTCATATTAAGGGTGACAACCACCAAAATTGCTACAATAAATCTTGATTGAACCTATTCTATATAAAGAGTTTTTTGATGTAGACCGAAATTAACAGTACACGTTTCATATTTGATTATATAAGTATTGTTTGCATGAAACATATTTGACTGGATATAATGACGGTTCACTTCAATTCGATCACAAAAACTGAATTCCATCAACGTATTTCATGATCTCCTAAGAAACCGATCACAATAAACTCGATCTTCAACTGAACTCACAAGCGCAAAGGTAGCATAAAAGTGATTTGTTATGATAAATCAAGAAATGTAAAAAAGACGAGACTGGAACACGATAGTGAGATCCAAATGGAATCTTTCGTTATCAAAATTGATTTCACGGTGGCCACTAACATCTCTAGTCATTGTCACATAACAAGCATAGCATAATCCTTACGTCTCAGAAAACTCACCGGATAAAAGCACAATATTTCATGCCTTTCATACATAACAAACAAGATTTAAGAGAAGGAGATCACCGACCTTATATCTTCTGGGACCCAACATCTAGCTTCAACCAAATCCTGTGATCAAAACACAAGAATACAACACACATTCTGCACGATCGTACCAAATCAAGTTCTTCATAACGTAATTCATCAAGATGCTTACAATGGAGCTCAAAGTGTTATAAGTTGAGGTGATGTGATTGACTTAAACTAATCCCAAATAATAATTAGCCTACAAGCACCATGAATCAAGCGACCAAATATATACAAATTTGTCAAATTTCAAATAATGGGAGCTTGAGTTGATGCACACAAAAGAGAAGACTGCAAAAATACACATTAAGATAGGAGTCCTAACCTGTAAGAGATAAACAACTTAATATATCAAACTATGGAACTCGAGAAATATGCAGGTGGAACAAGTGGTGCTTTACCATTTTAAGATAATTCAACTTCAAAGCTTTGAACTCAGTCATGTAAGTTGAAATGCACAACACAAGCAACACGATCATGCTATGGTAATTCGTACTTAACAAATATTCTACACATGTAAAAGCGCAATCCCAGAATTCAAGTCAAATGAATCTATATTTTGAACAAAATCAAACTTTCACTAAAATCTAAAATATGCTGAATTGATCAGAAGTGGAAAACGTGAACATCATAAGGATTTCTCTTTCTCCCAACTATTTATCGACCATAATAAATTAATATTGCGTTGTCAAACATGAAACAATCATTCCTCAAAAGTGGAAATCGAGCAATGAAAAGAGGGCATAATTGAAATTCGAGTTATCGTACAAGTACAAGCCTAGTCCGATTCCCCAAATCCCCGCCGCCGCCGTTATCCTCGTCCGCCGCCCCTTTGGGCACCGTGATCACGAGCTCTCCGTCTTCGTAGGCGGCGGAGACGAGCTCCGGCAGGGTGGAGGGCGGCAGGCGAAACCGCCATAGATCGAGCTCGAAGTCGGTTCCCGAGAGGTCAACAACGCCGGTTCCCCTAATGACGATCTTCGTGATTCCGGGATAGATCGCGACGGCGTAGGCCCTGACATCTCCGATTACGTCATCGGTGGCGGCGGTGAATCGGATTGAGTCGGGATACTCGTCGATGGAGACGTCGGCGTCGGAGTGGAAGGGGAGTTCTAACACCTTGGCAAAGATGTGGGGGAGTCGCCGCAGCTTCTTCTGGCGGCAGCTGCTGTTGGCCTCAGCAAGTAGCGAAGCGACGTCGTAGCGGAGGGTGATGTTGCGTTTTATCGGGGCCGGGTGGACCTTCATTTGCGGCGGAAACTGCTTCCGATTTATCTTGCTCTTTACAGAGATCAAATCCAACTGAGCAAGAGGAAATCTGGAATTAGCAGAAAAGGAAGAGGCAGGGGCAAAATTAGCGTGAAAGATTGAATTTTGGGGTAAAAGGAAGTAAGAAAAAAGTATGAAATTAAAGGGTAGCGGTAATATTATGAGGGAGATTGAAGATTGAAGATTGCAAATTATAGGAAAGCAGGATCTAATGTAGCCCTAAAAATATAGAAATAAAAATTGAGGAAGCTCTTGAGTTTTGATGGATGGGCACGGAGCTATCTATCAGTATCAGCTACGGAATTGTTGAGAAGAAAATTCGCCAAATATATATTGTACACTAAAATAGTTTATATTTTATTATTTTAATTTATATTTAAAATTTTATTTTTATACTAATTGGACTCAATCTAAAATAATATATAAAGTATTATATATGTCCGGAGAGATGGAAAGATGGAAGATATTTTATCTTTTAAAATTATATTGAGACATTTTTAAAATTAAAATAATGATATTATTTTTGGCTGTATTGGTAGTGTAGGTTAATGCCCAAATTAATAAATTTCTCTTAAATGTAATCCAAAATTATTTTATATATATACGCCATTCTTGAAATTTAATTTATTATTATGACATTTTGCCTAATCATGAAAATATCAATGAAGGGTTGGAAATACATATACTTCCTCTCTATCTTATTAAATATGTCATATTTTGACTAAAAAATTCTTACAGTTTTTGGTCAAATAGAACATATTTAATAGAACGAAGCGAGTATAACTTTACTCGTACCCACTATGATACAATTTAGCATATCCACAATTTATATTGCAATGTAAATAAATAATAATACAATTTTAATATTGATTTATAAATTCTTACCTTTTAACTAGTAATTTAATATTTGAAAAAATAACAAAAAATAAAAAAAAAATATAATAATTGACATTACGTGACATTGTCATATCAATCTCAAATATGTTATACGTCATGGGTAAAAAGCAACTATATACTCCTCTATTCTATTTATTTAGACTCATTTTGATAGAAAAAAAACTCTCACATTTTAAATCAAAATGAGTCTAAATAAATGAGATTGATGAAATATATAGCAAGACCATATAAAGAGAAAAAAAAATTATTCATAGGAATCGAGTTTAGTACAACTCAAATATGATAAGAAACTTATAATTGTTTATAAAATATTAATAATTTTAAGATTGTATAAATACAAAAAGTTCTATTATTTGCGTTTACAAAAAAACTTGCACATTTTCTATCTATTACTCCGTTCATAAAAACTTGCATACTTCTATTTTCAATAATTATACTCGTATTGTTGGAATAATCATTAATTTTCTAATTAGTCACATCTTATTTAATTTATTTATTAATTTTTCTTTCAATATCTTCGTATTTAATTAATTAATAATATGAGACTCCTATTATATATATTCACAATACATTTAATTTATTTATTAAATTCGTATTTAATCTAAATATACAATTTTTCGATGGACGGGTAAAATAATTTTTTGGATTGATAGGGAGTATCGAATCCTTACCGTGTCCGCCAATGAGGGCTAGGACGCCTTCCATCACAAAAAAAATAAACAGATTTCCCAAAAAAGAAAAAAAGAAAAAAAACTGCAGGTGGTTGTCATTGGAGATTTTGAAGTAAACAAGATTGGTTGATGACCAATAGTACATTTCGTTGGGTTTTCCATGAAACCACGAAACTCAAACAATAGAAATCCATTTTAAAAATGACAGCTCGCATTGGATGCATATAGTAATCATTTTACAAATTATAATAATACACTCACATAGTATAATTGTATATTTTGATGGTTGATCGCCATCTCAAGTTTAGATTTTATCGTATGCATGTATTTTATATTTTGTCTCGTCAAACTACGTATAAAAATTAAAATCACCAATAAGCACGAATGCTTATAATTAATATTATCCAAATTGGTTGATCGATTAAATATCAAAATGAACATTATCTGGAAATTGTCACGCATTATCACTTCTATTTTTAAACAATATTTACATAAATTCTCAGTAAAAACTTCGACTAGAAAACTCGATACTTTCTGTAGAATGGTTGGTCAGTTTGTCTTGTGCCATTCAATGATGATGAGATTAATATGTGGTTACATTTGATCGATTTCGTGTCGTGTTTCGAATTACGATTAACCAAATTCGATCAATTTTTGTTGTTTTTGCTCTTGCATTTGCAATTTTGTAGAACGATCAAAGGGTCTTGAATTAAATGTGTAGTGTATGAAAGCATTCGGTAATATTACTATTCACTTCTTTTTTTGATAATTCGGAACCTTAACTTATCGTTGGAATTTGGGAATCTTAACCAAAATCATCTATACGATTTTGGCTACAAGCCGTGAATCGTTACGACAACGATTCAATTTCAATTATAAAAATATAAAAAATTTTCGGTTCTGTCCCAAGTCCCGGCGGGATTCGGAACCCTAGGTTCAAATTTTTTTGGGATCGGAATCAGAATCGGGACAAAGGAATTGAATTTTTGGGACCGGTACTCTCGAATTCTGATCGGGACTCGGGACTCTCGATTTTTTGAAAATAATATTTAAAATTCGGAAAATTTGGTTCGTTCGAGAAATTTTGGTCCAGTTTGAAATTTCGAGACCAATCGGAATTTTATTTTTCGGGATCAGACTTAAAATTTTCCAATTTCGGGATTCAGGAGTCCCAAAATTCCGATCGGGAACGGAACAATTATAAACACTTCTAAACATTCAATACTCTATCTAGCTTGCTATTTTTGATAAATTTTGACCAAAAACATCTTCAAAGTTTAATTAAAATAGACCATAAACACCGTAACAGAAGAACTTTGACAAATCACTTACTCCCCCACATTTCAGCCATATTAACATATGTGGCATTTTTACCCTAGTAAATATTACTTCACGTATTCATGGAAAAAATACATGTTGTTCTATTCTACTCCGTCCATGAAAAATAATGCATGCTTATATTATTAAGGGTGCGTCTGGTAGCCTAGATGAAGGCAGATAAGATTAATCTGTCTTCATCTAGTGTTTGGTAGCACACATTATTTATAAGGAAGACCCGTCATTATTCTGAAGCCCGTTGTTATTTCACTATTACAATCCAATTAATAATCCGTCCATATTGGGATGATAAGTTATGTATGTTGAACAGTAAACCCACATTAAAATTCGTATTTCTCACTTATCTCATTGAAGAAAGCATGACACTATCGAATCCACACCAGCGAGGTAGGGCTTTTCTCAAAATGCAACTTAGTTTAGCTCAAGTTTTTGATTTTGGATATTTTAGGTAGTTTCTTGAAATGCAACTTAGCTAGGGCTTCGGGCTTCCTTCAGACTCATCGAATCGAACGATTTTACGCAGCTAGGGTATTTTCTGTTTGTGGAGACATTAATTCGAATGTATAGTTTTCGATTTTCTTGTACCTCGGGTTTTATTCACGAACATATACGATTTTCATTTAATGTGGGAGTTTGATTTATCGAAGTAACAATTGCAGTGATTTTTTCTATATGCAGCTAGCTAGGGTTTTTTGGGGATTGAGTATTTTCAATTTCTGAGAAAGATTTGAAGGTATTCAATAAGTAACCTCCTCTTTACCCCTCTTTTTTTTATACAGACATGATTTTGGTACATTTTGTGTTCTGTTTTGAATTGAATAAGTTTTCTTCGGTTCTGCTGTGCTCGGTTATGTTGTGTTCATTTTGAGTGTTCTGTTTTGTTCATTATATATTGTTTGGTGATTGTTCTGTTAATTTCTGCCAATTATTCTGTTTTTTTTTTTGTATTTTATTTGATTTTTTACTTGCATATGTTATCTTTGGGTCTGCTCTGCCTTGGTATGTTGCCTAAATCAGGCATGGTGATGCATAAAATGCTTTTTGATTTTTGAAGAATGATTTGTGCATTATTTAAGTGATAAAACTGATTTGTGCATTATTAAGTGTTAAAACTGATTTGTGCATGTTGATTTAATGCATAATGGTTTCTGAATTTTCAAGAATGCATTTTGTATTTTTGATTATTGGTGTGGTAGTCCTAAAACTGATTTGTGCAGATTGATTTAATGCATAATGGTTTCTGAATTGAAGAATGCATTTTGTATTTGAGATTATTTGTGTGGTAGTCCTAAAACTGATTTGTGCAGGTTGATTTAATGCATAATAGTTTCTTAATTTTGAAGATCGCATTTTATATTTGGGATTATTGGTGTGGTTTTCATAAAACTGTTTTGTGTTCTGTGATTTAATGCATAATGCTTTTTGAATTTTGAAGAATGAATTTTGTATTTGGGATTATTGGTGTGGTAGTCATACAACTGATTTGTGCATGGTGATTTAATGAATAATGGTTACTCGTTTCATTAGAATGAATTTTGTATTGAGATTATTGGTGTGTGTTAGTGATAAAAATGATTTGTGCATGGTGATATTTCAGGAAGTTGGAATTCAATCATTTTGCAAAATTGGGGACAAAGGTAACACTATTGAAACACTACAGAAACACACACACATGCTTTTTTGTCATAGAAGTTTCTGATGACTATATAACTGATGTCATTATAACGGATATCACAATCTGATTATAATGAACATATGTCATTATAAGTTTTTGATATCTTTTATTAAACACTCATATTGAGAGTCTTTTATTCTGAAAGGTTTTATCTTTCATATTTACAACTGATACATACATATTTTAATTAATACAACATGATATGAATTATAATTGTTTGGTGTTGTATAGCTTTACGTGGGTGTCCCCTAACATAAGTCCTTTACGTTTTATGCAGATTTTGGGTAAAATGACTTACAATTTAGCAACATGTAAGGAACTTTACATGTGCATAGAGGACATATTTCAAGAAACAATGTCTCAAATTTTAATTTTAGTTACCCTACTAGTCATCAGTGAAAGCAATAAGAGATGTAGGTTGAAAGATAGGTATTACAATATGATTAATAAGATTCCACATCAAGTAAGACACTTGAGTAAGATGTTTAAAATCAGTGATGCAGATTGCATCGTAAATCTCCGAATGGATTGTAATACATTCGGTAAACTTTGTATATTGTTACGAGAATTGTGTAATGTTTGTGATGGCAAATATGTTAGTGTGGAGGGGCAAATTGTCATGTTTCTTTCTGTTTTAGCTCATCACAAGAAGAACAAAATTGTTGGATTTGATTATAGCCGATCAGGACAAACAGTTTCAAACTACTTTTATATAGTGTTAAAGGCTATTTTAAAACTTCACACTCATTTACTTGCGAAGTCTGACCCTGTATCTGAAGATAACAACGACAGCCGTTGGAAATGATTTAAGGTATATAATATTTTCATCTTAACCAAACATGATTATAATACAAATGGTTGAATACTCTTCTAATACTCATGTTGTTTTTTTGATTGAATTCATTTAAAAAAGGGTGCTTATGAGCCCTAGATGACACATACATAAGTATTACGGTCCATGTTGTAGATAAGCCAAGATATAGATCTAGAAAATGGGAAATATGTACCAACACATTGGGCTTATGTGATAGAAATATGGCTATTGTCTATGTACTACCTGGGTGGGAGGGATCAGCTTCAGATTCTAGAGTTTTACGAGACGCTGTTACTAGGAACCGGCTTCCACAGGGTATATATTTCATACTCCCTCCGTCCCACTAAATTAGACCCATTTGAAAAGTAGATGAGTGTATTATTTTAATACAAATGGGTCTAATTTAGTGGGACAGAGGGAGTAATTCATACATTTTATCCTAAATTTCAACTACTATTGGTTGGTTTGTACTAAGTTATGCCTAACTTTTGCAATTTAGGTAATTATTATTTGGTTGATATCACCTTAAAGAATGAGGATCAGCGCGCGAGAGACCTCAAAATGCGCATGAACTTTTCAATATGAGACATGTTAAAGCTAGAAATGTTATTGAAAGGTGTTTTGAGGTAATGAAAAAACGTTAGGGTATATTAAGAAGTCCATTTTTTTATCCTGTAAAGATTCATAACTGTATAATTATGGCTTGTTTTTTGTTGCATA